>RJWJ010025904.1:0-23448 GCA_004363605.1 Indri indri
TTTTGAGAGAGAGTCTTGCTCTGTTGCCCTGGCTAGAGTGAGTGACATGGCGTTAGCCTAGCTCACAGCAACCTCAAACTCCTGGGCTCAAGCAATCCTACTGTCTCAGCCTCCCGAGTAGCTGGGACTACAGGCATGCACCACCATGCCCGGCCAATTTTTTTTCTATATATTTTTAGTTGTCCAGGTCATTTCTTTCTATTTTTAGTAGAGACGGTGTCTCTCTCTTGCTCAGGCTGATCTCGAACTCCTGACCTTGAGCTATCCACCCGCCTCGGCCTCCCAGAGTGCTAGGATTACAGGCATGAGCCACCGCTCCCGGCCCCCTCAGGCTGGTCTTGAACTCCTGGGCTCAAGCAATGCTCCTGCCTTGGCATACCAAAGTGCTGGGATTATAGGAATGAGCCACGGCACGGGGCTCAAAATTAATTCTTAACTGGAAAAGTCCAACCAGATTGACTTGAGATTTCAGCTCAAAATTTGAGATCGTTTATGAAATTGAAATTATAATTATTTAGGCATGTTAATTTAGAGTTTTCTAGTCTAGAGTAAAGGTAGAGAAAGAGTCTGGAGCTATAACCACAAATACACAATTACATGATGGCTTTCTTCTGGGAATGTTCAGAAAACTGAATTCTGATTCATTCAGTTTGCCTGTGTGTTTTTTAAAAGCCCAAATAATGATTTGCGATAAAATGCAGAAAATGCCCCACCCCTTTTCCTACCTGGGTGAGGTGGCTCACACCTGTAATACTAGCACAAACCAAACAGAAGATAAAGATTGGAATTGTCACAAATAGTAAGCAGTTGCTCAATTGCTTGCAATTTATAGTTTGTGGAATTATTTACCTGGTCATGTGTGTTCTTATCCTTCATGGAATATATCGTTTTTTGGTTTTCTAAATGTTACAGCAGGAAATTTTGTTAATGTTATCTTTTCATTAAAAAAGTATAAATCCAGTTTCTGTAGCACATTGACAGGTGATGTAATGAGAAAAAGCTGATTTACAGAAATTACTTAAAATGAAGATATAATTTTTGGAATGTGGGTCTAATTTCCAATACATTTTTATCCAGTTGTCGAATAGATATAAAACCTTACAGAAAAATTTTTTTCGGTTTAATATAGTAATTGTACCATTCTGTATTTAAATATGACTTTGTTAGGATTTGTATGTGTAAGTCAGAGCATCTGGATATTAAATATCTCCATTTCAAAGTATGTGCTATGAAATTTGCTGATTGCATTCTGCATAAATGTAAGGATTGGAAAATAGTATGTTCTCCTTGTATGCAATCATAATTTACTCATATTCTTGAAAACGAATGCTTGCAAACTTGGGGTAGCAAGTTAAAGTTTATGTCACCTGTAATACACATGTCTAGGCATTACCATTGCTAATTACAGGAATTTCTACTTCTTGGTATTAATTTTATATTCTATTTCAGGGGGAAGGAAAAAAGAGCTTTCATATTCCATTTATTGATCATTGCTTGAAAGGGACATTTTAAACTTTTTTTTTTTTTTTGCTTGTGTGTCTAATTTATCAGCTGCAATATAATATCTAGAGGGATTCTTTAAGATACTTTATAATTTTCTGAGGACATTCAATCTGTGTAATTATATGTATAAACTTATAAAGAATGTTTAAGCAAAGTGATGGTACGATCATGTTTTTAATAATTAGGTGTTTTTAAATGGTTATTATTCATAAAAAGTTGTCAGGACTTAATTTATTCTGTTCACAAGTTTGAGTCATACTTGATTTTGCTGGTCATTATAGCCAAGATCTGAAAATTAGGTTTTTTCTGTCTGCTAGCTGTATTATTATCAGTATTTCATCATCCATGATAGAAATTTTTTTTTTTTTTTTTTGAGACAGGGTTTAGCTCTGTTTGCCTAGGCTGGAGTACAGTAGCGTCATTATTGCTCACTGCAACCTCAGATTCCTGGGCTCAAGCAATCCTTCTGCCTCAGCCTCCCACATAGCTGGGACTACAGGTGTGCACCACCCCAACCAGCCGATTTTTCTATTTTTTGTAGAAATGGGGTCTCACTATGTTGCTTAGGCTTGTCTCACACTCCTGGGCTCAAGTGATCCTCCCTCCCTAGCCTCCCAAAGTGCTAGTATTACAGGCATGAGTCACTTCACCCAGCCCATGATTACAATTTTTAAAGTGACAATTGCAGTGTAACAGGAGGCAAAAGAAAAATATAGCCAGTCGTCTTTAACATTTTTTTAAATTCTTGCCATTAATGATTGGAACTTTGGGAAAAGAGGCATTAAAAAAAGGTTGTTAAGGTATTTTTTCTTTGCTAATTATTTGGCCTTATCTAGCCATAACATTAACTTTTGTACCTTTTCCTATAGCCCTCAAGCCCCCAAACTTGAGTGTTTAAATTACAGGACTGATTCCTTGGTCCCAGCCTCCCAGATTTTGATTTAATTTAGTAATTCTGTTGTGATCAGAAACCTCCATTGTTTCTTTTGTTTTTTTTTTTTAGAGAGGGGGGTTTAGCTCTGTTGCCCAGGCTGGAATACAGTGGCATGATCGTAGCTTATTGTAGCCTTTGAACTCCTGGGCTCAAGCAATCCTCCTGCCTCAGCCTCTGCAGTTGCTGGGATTATAGGCGTGAACCACCAGGTGTCCAGCAGAAGTCTGCATTTTAAACAGCCATCTTGGAGATTTTGAGAAACAGAGTTAGCCAAAACACACAAGTCTCTTTTGAGCATTAGTTTTCTCATTTTGGAGCTGACTACTCCTTACTTGATTTTTCACAGTTTTTAAGAGTAGCATAGTACATCATCAAATGTATCTTTTGAAAAAGTGACAAACGTTAATAAATATGTACTTAAACTAGGCATTAGTGGTTTTATTCAGCTTAAGGGGAATGGCAGAGGCTTCATAAAGTGTTGTTATTTCATGTCAGTACACGTACCCACCCACCCTTCTCTGTAGAACTTAGAGGGTAAGCAATAATGATTCCTTTTGGGGCCTATCCAGCAATATTTCTCCCTTCAAGATGTGTATGTTAAATAATTGTGTTAAGAGGTAATTGTTTTTCAGCATCAGATTTCCTTCTCTCTGATCATAGCATGCACCCTTATCAGTTTTCTTAGGAAAAATTAGATAAAATTTACATAAATCGCTAGGAATAATTAAAGTTTGATTCGGCTCTGTATGTGGGTTCAAGAAAGCTTATCTACTAACTGGTATATTTCCTGACTATGTGTCCCTAACTAAATTTTTCTTTGTTTTTTATTGGTATATTTTTATGAGGGAGAATTAACTTTTTGAAACACAATAAATAGAATGTACTTAACTTTTTTCCATTTTTGCTCTTTTAAAATTAGGAATCAAGTACTGGAAATGTTTGATCATGCTTATGGTAACTATATGGTAAGTAGAAAGCTTATTCTTACATACCGTTTATGTGAGCTGGTTATTATCTGAGCACAGTCAACTGGGAATTTTGAAACCCATATTACTAGCACATTTTTTAAAAGGAAGGTTTTAAAAAGCAAGTCAAACATAGCCTAATAGTATTTCCGGTAGTGTTTCTTTGAGAACCACTTTGTTAAATAGGTAAGAATAAATTGAAATTAGGTTATGAAACTTTATATTTAAACAGTTTCCTTCGACACCATCAGTACCGTTCATTAGTGTTTGATATAGCTAGATATTTTGGATATAAACATGAAAAAGACGTTATCTCTGGCCTTAAAGGAATTTACTATATCTTAAAAAACTAGTTACAATATTACTTTATATACTCTATGAAGAAAACCATTGCTTAAAAGAGATAAACCATCACTTAGCCTCTGTCCAAAGTATGTCTTTATAGACTCTGAATTAGATATATTTTGCTTTCTAGTATGCTGATCCATATTGTTTTAAAATGTTTTAGTGCTCATGTAAAATGAAATAGCAGTTTCAGTTTTACAAGATGAAAAGTTCTGGAGATCTGTTTCACAACAATGTAGATGAAATAGCTAGCAAATTTTAGAATTTTAGAATTCAAGTTTTGCATATAAATTTGTGTGATTTTGGAAAGTTTAATCAAATTATCCTTAGAATTACCTCTTATAACCTTGCTTTTACCTTTTAAAATATGTCAGCAGATTTTCTTTTAAGATTACAGCCTGTAAAACGTAGTTGGGAAAAGTCCGGCAGAGAATTGACTTTAATTCTGCTTTAAATATTTTTCAACTGATTCTGTGAATCCATTTTTCATTATATATTAACCAAATATCTTCATATGTTAGCATTAATTGTTATCTATGGACATATAAACATATGTTATGCATTTTTATATTTTTAAACATATTTGATAATCCTTGTTCCCTTTTAAATTATGCATTTGGAAAGAGTTCTTAATAGATGTTTTATGGTGATTTTTGGGATTTAAACATACCAAAAATACAGTTTTAAATTCATTTCTCAAGACCTCAGTCATTCCCTTAATATTTCTTTTTTTTTTAATTAAATTTTTTTTCACCCACTTGGCAGCCCTTAATATTTCTTTCAAAATCACTTATCCCTTCTCTGGTTAGTTCAGATTGGGCAAAGCATAATTAACAAATCTAGGCTGATAATTTTGAGATGGCCAAGTAGATCCTTACTATGCCCGCAAACCTTAGCCGTCTCATAAATGCATGCTTTTGATTCCAAAGTTGAATAAAATAGTATAAAGCTGGACGAATTCATTGTCTCACTAAGACTAGGGGCCTCTGTTTATAAAGCACAGTATCTTTAATATCTTGTCCCTTTTAGGTGAAATGGCAGAAAGTTGTATCAATACATTTTTTCCAATTACAGACTACACTTAATTAATGGATTTGTGACAAGAGCAGGTACCTCAGGCAGCTCTCAGAGGACTTTCTGGCCCAGTTCCTATTGGGACCTAAGTGGGTAACTTTCTGCTACAACTAACTACTTGCAAGATCTAAGAGAAAGGGATTTCACTGCCAAAAACTGGGAACTCCTAGAAGTAACATCCTCTTCCATATTTCCAGTGACACCATACCATCTGTAGCCCACTGCCAGACATATTTTAAACTGTTCAGCTATTTCACAACGTGAGTGACTCTTGTAGTGTATTTATTCTATGCTCAATCTATGAGGTCTGTAACCTAAGATTTACTCTAGAATTTACATTTCCCCTTTTCAAGTTCTCATCTAACATGACACAGTTCTAAAATATTAAAGAGAATCTAGGTGCCTTATATTTGTTATTTGAAGTCCGTTGAAAATTTTTTCCTGTTACTCTGCTCAGAAACACTATTAGCTTGCTGTTGAGTAAAAATGTATTAGTTTTGGAATTAGGTGGGTTTGAGTTCAAATCCTGTCTCAGCTGTTTACTAGCTTGGAACCTGTACAGATCATTTAACCCCTCTGAGTGGTTTCTTCCTGTGTAAATGGGAATAATTGCAGAGTTATTGTAGATTATAGATTTTTGAGAACAGGGCCAATTTCTTTAATAAATTTATCTTTTATATGTCTTATGCCTAGCATTGTGCCTCATACATAAATGCTTATTAAATGTTTATTTTCGAAAGAATTGAATAGTTGTAAAGGTGAAATCAATTTTTTTACATTTGATTATTGTGATATATCTTTGCCTTTTAAACTCAAGGATATAATTTAATAAGCTTCATTAAAAATGTAAGTTCATGGTGAATTTTGGAGTCTATAAATCTGTTTACTTTGTCATAGTTATTTGCCCACAGTGCTGAAATGTAATATGCCTGGTACATGGCGGCCTTTTATTAAATGTTGCAAGCTTTTCCTCATTTCTCACTAGTTCTTTCTAATATTACACTCCAATCTGGTCTGCAATTAAAATCATTCCTTTAACTTCTTGTTTCCCAGGAGAGCAGTGGTATTTTCCAAAGACAGGCAATATGATATAAATCAGAGCAAGAACTCTGGATTTAGAACAGGACGTGAGGTGGCGCTGCTGCCTACCAGCTGGGTTACAAGGGGAAAGTTACTTACTCTCCCTGAGCCTGTTTCCTCATCTCTGTAAAATGGAGACAATGGTTTGCCTGCCTCACAATGTTGTTATAAGGATTAAACAAATTAATATAACTGAAGTGCTTAGAAGTAGTGTCTGGCAGTTAGGAAGCTCTGTGTAAGAGCTTGCTACTGACTGCTGCTGATAACAACTATTACTATCATTATTATTTATTCTTTGCCTGAGGTTGAAATTTCCCTCCTAGGATTCATTTAGGCTTTAACTCAGAACTTGTTCCCTAGATTATACATAGAAGTTTCTTGAAGCACACACATTCTTTCCTGTTCTTGGCATGTTCCCTTTGAGCTTATCTTTTTCTTTCTGTTAATGAAATAGAAGGTTCCATTAATGCTATTTCTTAATAAAAATACCCTGCCTGCTGTAGGTAGATTACTATATCTCTGCCATCCCTGGATTATATCCAGGGATTTTCTGATTTTGTCACTTGTTGGCATAACTATTAACATTATAATGACCACGTTTGACATGTCTCTAGTCCTCGTCAGGCTGCAGTTTACTCACACTGAATTGCACAGATGGCTTTCTCTTGTCCCCAAATAACATGAAATTTGATGTTTATTTTGGCGGTTTTTGTGTGACCTTATTTTAACCCCAGACCACAGTCACTTTAGGGCATGTTTTGAGTATTAGCATGTTTTGAGTATTTGTGTTGAGTTCAGTTTGCAGATTAATTTAGATGAGAAAATGACATGCATTTGGGCCATCCAAACTCAGAGCCTTTTTGGATCTGAGCTCTCTGATATATTTGTCTCCCAGTGTTTTTGTTATTTACCTTAGACATCTCAGTTAAACTGTTATAAGCAAAAACTCTACCTGGTAGAGCCCTAAATATTACAAAAAGCTTGAAAAGAATTGGTTAGCAAAATTTAGGTAGATTCATACCTAATAACCACTTTCAAGCTTGATTTTGTGAAAGAAACAGTAGAATAGTCTTCATCATTCAAACCAAACTGTTTTAAAATGTAACTTCCTGTGGCTTTCTAGATTTATATACCTTTTTTTCTTTTTACAATGGTTTTCTTCCCCCTAATGTTTTTTTTTAATTATTATGGTAAAATATACATAATATAAAATTTACCATTTTAACCATTTTTAAATGTACAGTTTTGTGGCACTAAGTACTTTAACATTGTCAAGGATCCATCTCCAGAACTTTTCATCTTCCCTATCTGAAACTCTGTACCCATTGTTTCTTTTTAATAGTTCATTCATCAAAAAGAGTAATTCTATACACAAAGTACTTTAGAAATGGCACTAATGATCGGGGTAGGGGAGATGGAAATTTATATTTACCTCTTTTTGTGCAGATAGTTATGAGATTATCATGTATCAATCATTGTTCCTTGGTCTCTACTTTTAGAACATCTTAAAACCCTACCAGGATTACACAAGAAATTCTATAGTATCCTCTCATAGTGTTTTGTAATCATAGTCTGATACTCTACATAGGATTTTAACTCAGTGGAACCAGGTCTTTCTGTTTAATTAACCTTTTTGACGTACAATTTACAGAGAGTAAAATTCCAATTTTAAGTGCACAATTCTGAGTTTTGAACATCATTTACAGTTGTTTAACCGCCACCACAATCATGACATAGAACATTTCCATCACCCTGAAAATGTAGTTCATGTTTATTTGCAATAAATTCCTTCTTCCCACCTCTGACCCCCAGCAACTTTGATCTGCTTTTTGTCACTATAGTTTTCCCTTCCCTAGGATTTCCTATAAATGGCATCAGAGAGTACATAGTCTTTTGATTCAGGTTCTTTGATTTAGCATGTTTTTGAGATTTATCCATGTTGCTGGAGATATATCATCTCCTCTTTATTACTCAATATTGACTTGATAGAACGCAGTTTCTTTATCCATTTACCAGCTGATGAATACTGACTTATTTTTGGTCTTTGCCTATTACTGTATTAATAAAGCTGCTGTGAACCTGTGAGTGCAAGTTTTTTTGTAAAATGTATTTTCATATATTTCCTGACTAGGAATGGAATTACTAGGTGATATGTTAAGTATAAGTTTAACCTAATAAGAAACTACCAAACTTTTCTAAAATGGCTATAACATTTTGCATTCCGCACCAGCAGTGGGTTTTAGTTATTTCACATCCTCTTAAACACCTGGTATTTTCAAGTCTTATTAATTTTAGCATTCTAGTGGGTGTGTTGTAGTATTTCATTGTGATTTTAATTTGATTTTTCCTGATGACTAATGATGTCAAAAGTCTTCCAATGTTTTCATTTGCTATTCTTATATCTTTTTTGGTGAAGCGTCTGTTCAAATCTTTCATCCATTTTAAAATCAGATAATTTGTCCTGTTATTACTGGGTTATGAAAGTTGTAATATTTTCTGGATATTAGTCCTTTATCAAATGTATTTTACATATGTTTTCTCGCAGTTTGTGCTTTGCCTTTTAATTTTCTTAACAGCGACTTGAGGCACAAACATTTTAAGTTGTGATCAAGTCTAATTTATTATTTTTCTTTTATAATTCGTGGCTTTTATAGCCTGCCTAAAAAGTATTTACTTAACTCAAGGTCACAAGTTTTTCTTGTTTTCTTCTAGATGTTTTATAATTTTATCATGTTCATTTCTGTGACCCATTTTGAGTTAATTTTTATATATGGTATGAGGTAAAGGTGGGTTTATATATTTTTTAATGTGGATATCCAATTATTACAGCATCATTTCTTGAAAAGAATATTCTTTCCCCATTGAATTATTTTGACACCTGTGTAAAGAAAATCAGTTGACCATATATACATGGGTCTGTTTCTAAACTCTATTTTGTTCTGTTAATCTAGCCATCTACCCTTACACCAATATCACATTGTCTTGATTACTGAAGCTTTATAGTAAGTCTTGAACTTAGGCAATGTCAGTCTGTCAGCTTTGTTCTTTTTCAAAATTGTTTTGGCTCTCCTAGGTCCTTTATATTTCCGTGTAAATTTTAGAATCACATTGTCAATTTCTACAAAATCTTTTGAAATTATATTGAATCCGCAGATCGGTTTTGGGAGAATTGACTTTTTAACAATATTGAGTCTTCCAATCCATGAATATGGTGTCTCTGTTCATTTATTTAGGCCTTATTTAATATCTTGGCAATGTTTTATAGTTTTCCATGTATAGGTCTTTGCACAACTTTTGTTAAGTTTATTCACAAATATTTTATATTTTTGATGCTATTGTAAATTGTTTTTTCATTTTAATTTCCAGTTGTTCATTGATACTATATAGAAACACAATAATTTTTTATCCTGCAGCCATGTTAAACTCACTTGTTATTTCTAGTAGGCTTTTTTGTAGATTCCTTAGGATTTTCCATGTGGTAAATCATGTCATGTGCAAACAAAGAGACCTTTACTTCTTTCCGATCAATATGCCATTTATTTCTTCTTTTTGTTCTATTGCAGTGGTTAGGACTTCCAGTGCAATGTTGAAAAAGAAGTGCTGAGATCCTTGCCTTGTTCCTAATTTTAGGTAGAAAGCAGTTAGTCCTTTACTATGGAGTGTGAGGTTAGCTGTTGGTTTCTCGGAGATGTCCTTTATCAGGTTAAGTTCCCTTCTGTTCCTAGTCTGCTGAGAATTTTCATCATGAAAGAATGTTGAATTTTGTCGAAGGCTTTTTCTGCATCAATTGCAATGATCATTTTTAAAAAACAGTAGCAAGACTTTATTGCATTGTAACATTGTTATTTATTATATTTATTTCATATAACATTATTTCATAAGTTAGCATTATTTTATTGTTAACCAAAACCAAATTAAGATATTTTGGAAAATTTGGAAACTTTTGTTCTCGTCTGACTTTGAGTGCAAACTTAAAGTACACTAACACTCTACTGTGTAGTGATTAATTTAAAATCTTATGAGAGAACTCCATTTTTGTTACTTTTTTTCTCCTCAGTGCTGAGAAACATTTCATAAGATATGATACCCAAAAGGACAGTAAATGTTTAGTGTAGGAGATTATTCTAATAGCTTAATAGTGTAGATAAATAGACTCCTAAACACCTGAAATGGTTAAGTTAGTATAAATGATGAAAAAAGGGAGTAGGAAAATTTGGTGTGAGGCATGAAAAGAGAACTGATAAATTGTGCAAGTTCAATCAGTGATTAGTATATACTATCAATATGGGATAGACGGCTTATCAGATATCATTTAGTTTTTATTTTAGGAAAGAATATCTTACCTGTCTCAAGGAGTAAGGTGTTTGACAATAAGGATCTGAAATAAAGCATTTAAAAATGCATATAACTTAATGAAAACTAAGAATATTCGATGTTTCTAATAACTCACTTTTATAATTAATGATTTTTTTAAATTATTATTTTTAGTAGCATAAAAATCTTCTCCCTCTACCTATTTTTGGAATTGGTTTTACTAAAATGTCTATTTTTGGCGCTGCTTTGGCTTGAGTGTTTTAGAGCAGAGTTCTGTCACCTCAAAGCCCTAGTTAATGTACAGTCTGATATGGAGAGTCTGTTATGTTTTGTTTTAATTTATTTTATTTTTGCACTTCGCTTTTTGCTAGGCGCATGTTCTACTTATGTAGGACTCTTTTTATCGCCTGAGTTTTATTTCCGAGGGATAATTATCAGGTGTTTTTCATGGCTCTGAGTCACATCAATATGAATTACTTATCCCTCATTCTGGCAGTACGTTGTGAAGAGCCGGTATTACCGTACATCAAATAACCAGGATGTTTGAGGCCGTTTATTTGCCACGTATGCATTGCTCTGGATTTGTGCACGCCATCTGTAGTTTACTTTGTGGTTAGCCCAAAGAGAAGTTTGTGGTTGTATTTTTATCCTTAATCTTGAAACGAAGGGACAAAGTATTTTTACCCCTGGTTCAAAACTCCCTTATTTGATTATTCTGGTTTGCAATTGCTATTAATATTTTTATTATCTGGATAAGTTCATGATTTGAATTTCATATTTAATTTGAGGTTTGACTTCATATTTAATTTCAGACAGAGGTGTGTGTGCCTGTGTGTGTGTTTTGCAAAACCCTAAAAATAGTGGTATGAAGTTTTCTAAGCAGTAGTTTATCATAGAAATGAACCTAATTCACATTTGAATGATCTTTTACAAAGTGTCTTTCAAAATATATTAGCAACTTTAAAAAATTTTATTTTTCTTGACTTCTGAGTATTGTTTGTATGTGTTAAATATGAAATTATAAAGCAATAAATAATGTACATTCTGGGAAATCAGTTCTGTTGGAATTGACACATAAAGTAGTTAGGAATGTTACATGTGAAAAGACATATAAAAACAGGAATTTATGCTGAAAAATTATATGTAATATTAAAATTACAAAGTGTTGAATTCGGAATTTAGTAGCTGTATGTGGGTTCTAATTATATCAAAACATTTGTTGCCTAGAATCTTCTACTCAGGGAATGAATCATTATAGATCACTCAATTTTTCTGAATATTAATACCTGAAGAGTTGCAGTCTTCAATGCTTTTTGTATTCTTTAGCCTGCTAAAGAATAAGTTTTGGTTGTTTCTTTTTTTTCTTTTTCTTCTTTCTCTTTTTTCCTGGTCTTTCCTTTTCTTTTCTTTTCTTTTCTTTTCTTTTTTTTTTTTTTGAGACAGAGTCTCACTCTGTTGCCTGGGTTAGAGTGCCATGGCGTTAGCCTAGCTCACAGCAACCTCAAACTCCTGGGCTCGAGTGATCCTCCTGCCCCAGCTTCCCAAGTAGCTGGGACTACAGGCATGTGCCACCATGCCCAGCTAATTTTTTCTATATGTTTTTAGTTGTCCAGCTAATTTCTTTCTATTTTTCAGTAGAGACAGGGTCTCACTCTTGCTCAGGCTGGTCTTGAACTCCTGACCTCAAGCAATCCTCCTGCCTTGGCCTCCCAGAGTGCTAGGATTACAGGCGTGAGCCACTGTGCCTGGCTTGGTCTTTCCTTTTCTGTTGACCATGTGTTTATTAATAGCATTCCTGGTCTCTAGTCTAAATTTCTGCTGCTAATGTGCTTTGAGTCTGGGATCTAAATTAAATTGATTGAGAGGTAGTAGGAGAGAGTTGGACATGGAATCAGTAATATTTTTGCTGAACTTGAAGAATTGAGTCCTTTGGGCATTCAGGTGATAGAAATAAGTCATATATTAATACATTGTACAAAAGATCAGACTAATCTTAGAAACTTTGCCATAGCAATACTTAACAAATGTAAGAAGGATGTGGAACTGTCTCTTCAAATTTCTGAAGGGAAGAAAGTATATCCCAAGCATTTCATAACCATTCAAATTGTTTTTCAAGTAAGGCAAGACACAGCCTAACCCAGGATATTAGAGCAGTACAATACCCACGATATTCTTTTAAGACAAATAAACAATAAACTATCTGAGGACATGGCGAATTGTCATACTCCTTTCTAAATTTGGATCAACTTCAAACATTTTATCCTTTGCTCTTTCTGCCATCATGAAATATCTCTGGGAATTTCTTTAATGGGAAGAGTTTTGCAGGTATTACTTCCTTGGTGACATCTTCATCTTTTATGTCACAACTACTTTCTTAATTTATGTCAATAATTTGGCCTTCACTAAGTTTCTCTGGCTGCATATCCAGAGTCTCTTGAGTGTAGGCAGTGTTAACATTCCCATGATCAGCTATTTCTTCTATAACCATTTGTGTTCAGTTAGAGTTTTGCTTCCAGAGTTACTGCTTCTTTTTCTTTCTTCTTCATCTTCTTCTTCTTCTTTTTTTTTTTTTGCTGAACTTTCGTCTTTGTTGGCTAATTCCCTTTTGATTATCCATTTTTGTAAACTATTATGTAAGATTATCCCTGGGTTACAAGGGGGAGACACAAGTATACATTTGCTGTCTATGCATGAACTGAATAACATAAAAGTGATCATTTCACTGACTTTGAAAGAAGTAACGTGATTGATCACTGATCATAATGAACATATTATTTACATAGTGATTTGTGGACTGAAGAGCTAGCATCAAACTTCGTATTTTGTGTAATTAAAGTAAATATGCCATGGTAACTAAAATTTGAACCTTGGCATTGGGTGTTTATGTAACTAAATTGTAATTATAGTAACTGAACCTTGTGTCTAGCAAGACCATACAAAATGAGACTGCCTGTAACATAACCGACAAAAAAGTAAATTGAATGGGAAAGAGTATGAGTATATTAATATTGTTCTTGGCAGGGAGTTAACAAATATTGTCTAAAATTGAAACATGTAGTTAACAATCATATTTTATTAATTTTAGAGGAATCTTTCAGGGACTCTCCCTTGGTGAAGGAAATATAAAGTTCAGCAGGTCTTTCTTGTTTCTTTTCTTTTCTGGTAAGACTCACAGCCGGTAGGTGGAAATGTTCCAGTCCAGTTTCACAGAAGCAATCACCCAACTCACAGAGTGTAGTTCTGGCTTATGGCCATGCATGCAGGCCCACCAGCATCAACTTCCATACCCTTTGAGCATTGATATAACTCCCACCAAAGACTGAATTTATTCCTGATACCCATGTTGTGGTCAGTACAGCTTTATTTTCTGTACTCCACTATTCACTTTTGGTACTTGAAAACTTCGTTTCTTATTCTCAAACTCAACTATGTCTTACAAATTATTTTTTAAAATGTATTCAGCATTTTATTGTGTTTATAGTGAGCAGGAAGGAAGAGTCCTGCATGTACTTGATCCAGACTGGATATGATCTGTTATAGTCATGTTTAAAAAAAATCCTAGTAATCTAAACTATAGAGCACCTATTAATAAATATAGAGAAATATGTGAGAACTATAGGAAGAAACTGAATTATATAAGAAGCTCTGAATTAATACAGTGATATACTATATTTCTAACAGAAAAGACTCAATTGGTAAAGATATCAATTCTTGCCAAATTAGATTTTTCCAATTAAAATTTCAATAGAATTTTAAGGAAATTTTTTTTTTTTTTTTGAGACAGAGTCTCACTCTGTTGCCTTGGCTAGAGTGAGTGCCGTGGCATTAGCCTAGCTCACAGCAACCTCAAACTCCTGGGCTCAAGTGATCCTACTGCCTCAGCCTCCCGAGTAGCTGGGACTACAGGCATGCGCCACCAAGCCTGGCTAATTTTTTCTATATATATTTTTAGTTGTCCAGATAATTTCTTTCTATTTTTTTTTTTTAGTAGAGACGGGGTCTCGCTCTTGCTCAGGCTGGTTTTGAACTCCTGAGCTCAAACAATCCGCCCACCTCGGCCTCCCAGAGTGCTAGGATTACAGGCATGAGCCACCGCGCCCAGCCTAAGGAAATTTTAAAGTTATCCAGGACAGTAAGTTTGAGAAAGCATGATGCAAAGATATAATAATTAATATGATGGTTTTGGAGTAGGAATAGGCAAATAGGTCTGTAGAACAGAATAAAAACTACAGACGTGTTTGTTTTTGGAACTAATAAAGCCAATATTTCAAGCCATTGGGGAAAGGATGGATTGTTTAAAAAGTGGCGTTTAGAAAATTGGCTATTTCGAGGAAACAAATACAGTTACATTTCTATTTCACATTGTAAACAGAAATAGATTGCAGATGCAGTAAATATCTAAACGTAAAAAAATTTGTAAGAGTACTATTTTCAGAGGCTCAGGGCATCCTTTTAAAGTATGCCTGAAATCCAGAAACTGTAGAGGAAGAGACTGATAGATTTAACTACATATTTAAAGCTTAAGGTAGAAAGCACCATAAACAAAGTTATAAGCCAGACAAAAGACAGGAGAAAAATATTCACTGTATGTGACAAACATGATGTGTAAGGAGTCTCTTTTGGCCAAAAAAAAAAAACAACAATAGAAAAATGAACAAAAGGTATAAACATTTGAAAAAATAAATAGCAATGTCTAATACAAAAAGATGTTCATACTTATTGAAGATGAAACTTGTGATACCATTTTGCCAGATTGGCAAAATGTAAACCACTGATCATCTCCTATGTTAGAATATAATTAAGAGTGTAAATTGGTATGCTCAGTTTGGTCATGTTTATCAAAAATTAATTATTCATACCATTGACCTAGTGGGTCTGTTTTTAGGTAAATAATCCATAGAAATACTAGCACATGTACAAAATCTGTATGTACATGGGTTTTTATTTTAGCATTGTTGATATAGTGAAAAATTGAAATCAACTTACATGTTCATCAGTAGAGGAATAAACACATTTTAGCATATCCATATTTTGGAATACTGTGAGGAGCAGGTACTGTTACGTGTATAGGCTCTGGGTACCTGGTTTTGTATTCTGGATTCATTTACTGGCTACATGATCTATGCTTACTTAATTTCTCAGTTTTCTTATCTGTAGAATGGAGATGGTTTTGTTGTGATAATTAAATTAACTAGTATATAGAATAGTGCTATAAGCACTCAAATATTAGCTAGTATTAAATTATCACCATGCTGTTATTAGAAAGAATAAAGTATATATAAACATTGTAGCATGGGAAAAAAACCCATTATTTAAATAAACAAGTTTTAGAGCAAAATGTGCATATGGCATAAGCACCTGTTTGTAAATATGATTTTAAAATGATATATGTGTATGTATTTGAATGTATATGGATAAATCTGGGAGGGAGTGAGATTAGGGGAGGGCACATGGATTATCAGTTTTGTAAAGAAATTTTTTTTGTATTTTACTTCTTTTAAAGCATGTATTACATTTGTAATTAACTTTTTTTTAAAAAAGATTCTGCAGACTGTAAATTTAGTACAACTTTTTTTTACCTTTTTTTTTGATTGCGATCAGGTCATATTCTCTAAATGATAAGTGCTTTCTTTTCTTTTCCTTAGTGATTTATTAAGGTTTTCCTTGCAGGAACATGCTTACCCAGCTGATGAACTCATGCCTTTAACCTGTAGAGGTCGAGTTAGAGGCCAGGAGCCAAGTCGGGGTGATGTCGATGACGCCTTGGGAAAGTGAGTATTAACGCAAGGCATGGCACGGCATCTCAGAGTTCCCAGATCTTAGACTTCATAGAGGCAGTTTATGTACAGTAGTATTTCTGGGGATTGGTAAGTTTTCAAGACTGCTTTAAGTATTACATTAAGCTCCTGTATTCCCTTCTGTAATCTTTTATAAAAAATTAAGCAATTTACCTCTTAAATCAGAGAAAAGTTAGTTGTTTTTTAAGCTGGATGCAACTTTTAAAATGTATATAAGTTTCATGTAACTTTAAAAATGTATATGAAGTCATTTAACATGTTATAAGGTATGAATACTTTAATATTTTTAGTTGTTTTCAAAAGTGCTAGTGAATGTTTCTCTGCATCTGGAAAGATACGTAGATGCATTGAAGGTAAATGTAATGTTCAGACTTTTAAGTTTCTTTCAGTGCTTTATAGGTTACATTGTACTGTAGTTACATGGAAGTACTAGTTAATAGAAACTACCAGTGAGTAGGGTGTAGATGAGTTTGCTTGTATGTTCATGGATAAAATATTTAGAATTCTAATGTTTTACATCTTCTTACACTTGTTTCTTAGATTTTCGCTAACACTGATTGATTCTTTGGACACTCTTGTGGTAGGTGTGATTGTTCTTGGATTTACTTATTTTATAAGTTTTTATAATATGCATACTTGTATTATGAATATAATTATAACACAGTAAGTATGAAATAGAAGGCTTTTAAGATGTTCAGATCTTTGCTTCTAAATAAATCTTTCATACTGTTGATGATGTCAAGTGAATGTAAAGTGGAATTATGTGGAAAAATAGAGATACCCAAATATTATAATTTATGGAAATTTCAGTTTATATGTTGGCATCTTAATTAGGAAGGATTTTTTCCACTTTGGATAAGGAGGTTGAAGCTAGTGGAAATAATTTTAGAAAATTCCATTGATATTGTTCTATAATGACATGCTGCAGTGATACTGAAGTTGTTAAATTAGAATCTTTATATGCTATGTTCATAAAAATTTATTTTTCCCAGTAGAGATTTTTAGTACCAAATGATCACTTCTTAGCTTTCCCTTTCAATCTCATGTGATATAATAATTTTAATTAATTCTGGTTCAGGACTGTTTGTGATGGCAGAGGGGAAAGATTGAGTTCCAGATATGATGATTTCTAAATACAGCATCTTTCTAGTTTTTTACTCTTAGATCATTATGGTATAAAAGTAGGCTTGTTGGAGGATTTTCCTTAAAACATAATTCTCAACCTTGTGTTAATGTCCCAAATGCTGATTGATATTTTAAAAAATCAAAAAATGTATTGAAAAAAATTAAAGATAATGGGGGAAAGGATGAGACCTGAATTTATCCTTTGTTATCAGGTAGGAGCTTCAGAAACTCATTAAATAATGGAGCTGTTAGAGTGAATTTTCTGGCTAATTATGGACAAAGAGAAATCTCTTCCCACTTTTATTCTTCTTTTAAACAAATGGTATTGGTACTGTTTACTATGTTGTTTTTGATTTTGGAGAGAAGGGGAAAAAGCCATTTTTCAGTTAGAGAAGCAGTTCAGACCTTAAAGAAAACATGTGGAAGGAAATGTGACTACAAGTAAGAGTTCAAGAGGGAAAAGTTCTCAGAAGATATACCTCAGGGAAAGAGTAAGATTAACAAAGCGATATTAAAGAGTGTATGTTTGTGGCGGGTGGGAAGAGTAGAACGGTTGTAGCCCATTCTTAAAGTGATAGAAGGGCTATATGCATCCGCATTTGTTGCTGCAGAATTTACATGACCTTTGAGATTGAGACAGCCAAGCAGTCAATTTTACAATCAGGTTTTGTGTTATATTTTACTGAAGACTTACCCTGAATTTTACTTTTACTTGAATTTTAGGCAGATACTCTAATGGAATGTTTTATTTTTATTCAATAAATTAAAATTTTTAGTGAAAGTATCAAATCAAATAAAACACTATAAAATATCAAACAGAAAGAGTAAACAGTCAAGTAAAGGAAAACCACTTTTAACACATCTACGGCTCTAAGTAACATCTCATCGTGCAGCCTTAATTTAGACCGAAAAATCAAAGCAGCCGATCTAATGACAGTGACCCCTTTTTGGAGCTTATTGCAAGAATCCCCAGAGTTCTTAGTTTAGTCAGGATTCTAGACTTGCGTGGTAATAATAGTAATGACCTTAAGCACTTAGATACTTTATTAAAAGCATTGTACATATATTATCTCATTTAAGAAAACAACCCTATAAGAGTAAGTATTTTCTCTTTTTGTAGATGAAAGAACAGGCTCAGAAACGGAAGTAACTTGGCTGGGATCACACAGGTAGTGAGTGAAAGAACCAGAATTCAAATCAGGGCATGTTCTTGACCACGACATTATACTGCTTCCTCAGTTAGTGGATGGGACATCCATGGGGTGAAGATGCAGATGGTGTATGATTTAGGATTAGTTGAATGTGCCTTGAAGAAAATGCTTTCTTCTGAGAATAAGCAACATGTAAAATGGGGTTTGGTGACTAGGATGGTTTTTTTTTGTTTCATTTTCACTTGGAAACCAAATCCCAGTAGAGCTCACTTCATGTAGCTGTAAGTCATTAAGAATCCAATAGCAGTTCTGATGATACTTGTTTTAAAGTCCTGATGATATTTCAGAGTGTCTAAAAAGGAAATATATAATGATGCTATATAATATAATTAGGCACTTAATTTTTTCAGTTTCAGTTTTACATATTTATAATACACTTAAGGAAAATGCTATTTTGTATTGTCACTTTTTAGAGTCTTAAAGTATACTAACTTTTAGTAGCTCATTCTGAGGATATTTCTCCTTGCTAGAAAAACACTTCATTTCATAATTTTCTTCTCCTAGGTATTAAATAAAACTAAAGAATTTGAAGATGCGGTGAGAAAAGTTTTAAGAGATGTTAATTTAGATAACGATGTAGTTGTATCAGTCTTTGAAACAAACATCAGAGTTCTTGGGTAAGTATGTAAGACACTAAAGGTATAATTTTAATAACAGGAAAGCTGCGAGTATACTATTTCTTGATGATAATAAAGCAGGAAGTTTCTTATATTTAAAAAATACAAGTTGGGGTATTATGAAACACAGGCTATGGTGGGGTAACCTTGCATTTTAACAGTCACAGACAGTAGCAGGCTTTGGAAATAGTTGTAGACTCAAATCAAAGGTAATCCTTGTGCATTGTTAAAAAGGGACTATAGGTTGAACATCTGTCATATTGGCTGCATCACGGGTGTTACACTAGTTCACATGGTTTGCTAAGCGTAGCCAAGGACCTCTTCAAAGAAGCCAAATGAAACTGAATTTATAGGATTACCTCTCTACTAAACAGTTCAAAATGCTCCTGGGACATTTAAAGATATGAAATTATAGGATTTATTCAGGTTTCAACATTATTAAATTTTATAGTTAGTGATTACTTTTGTGTTACTGTAACTCGTTTCCTTTTGTCAAAGTGAGTCTACTCTTCAATTAAATACAAAAATAGTTATGTAGCTTTTCATGGTTTATTAATCTATTACATTTAATGCAGCATGAGGCGTTTTTTATTTTTTAAATGTTATACTAACAAAGATTTCATAGTGATGTAATTAGATTTTTAAATTTGAGATTTGTTAAAATTAAATTTGTGAAATTTGTTAAGATAAATGTATGTCTAGGATGTTCTTTGTTTTAAGAAAATTTCAGGTATTTAAGAATGCCAAGCACTTTACAGCCAATAGAAGTTGCGCTTATTATATGATTTTTTTAAAAATTATGTTGGCTATGTAGTTGTAATAGTTTGCAAGAAAAGGGTAGCCAGCATTAAGAATTAAAATTTTCTGTGGTCTTGCCTTATGTGTGCTAACTTGTTGATAACAAAATACCCACACCTTTTTAGGTGGCGACTTTTAAGTATCTGTAAGATGTGGATAATGTTTCCTCTCTGTGGTCATAGGGGTCTTCTGGGTGGACACTCCCTGGCAATCATGCTGAAAGAAAAAGGTGAATACATGCAGTGGTACAGTGATGAACTTCTTCAAATGGCAAAGCAATTAGGCTACAAACTTTTACCAGCTTTCAACACTACCAGTGGCCTTCCTTACCCAAGAGTAAGTAATTCAAGAAAATGTGGTAGTCTTTGTGTACTTCCTTTTCTGTTTTACAAAATGGATTTTTGTAATCAGAGCTATTGTTCCTCTCCTGCTTGAGGCTGGAAAAAAAATGCTTCAAAGCTATGTAACAAATTTATATTGATTTTTCATTTAACTTAAATTTGAGTGATGTGAGAATCCGATTAGAAGAAACAGATGCTAGACTGGAACTTAGGCACAGAAATTTTTGTGCAGAAGATATAGTTGAAGCAGTGAGAGTAGGTAGGTGTTAACTCTTCACAGGAGGGGATATAGAGAGAACACAGGACAGAGGGGGGTATGAGTAGAGCCAGAGAGAAGGAGAGTATTCAGATTTAGGAGGAGAACCATAATGCAGTACATAGCATTATAAAATCTAAAAAAGGAAACTTCAAAAGGAGGAGATAGTCTAGAAAACTTGAGGAGAACTGCATACAAACAGAGCCTTGAACGATGTAGTTAGTGTGGTAGAATAAAGGGGGGAAAAGCATTCAAAATAGGTGAAAAGTAAGTAGGTGAGGACCACTTATATTGAGATTTCTTCTCTGTTGGCAGCTAAAGGAGAGGTGGCAGCAGAGTCAGCTATCTGAGGGAGTATTACTGCTTTTCCTCCCAAGAAAGTTTTCTATTTAAAGAGGAGGGAAAGAAGCCATTGCAAATGGAAAGAGCTCTCTCTTGTGATTTATTTCATTCTTTATTAACGCTATTGCTTTCTCCCTCTTATCTAAGTCAGACACCTCAGTCGTTTCTAAGCTCTATCATTTTTTTCTTTCTTAACGCTGCTATGCTATTTGAGGTAGATACAATTTTATTCCTAAACTACCATAAATACCTACCTTACCCTTTTCTCTCTGGTTTATGCTTCAGAGCACTTGAAAACTTAATATTACTAAAACATAATTTTTATCAAATTATCTTTAAAAGTTTTATTGACTCTCCCTCTTTTATTGAGTGTCCTTTAACTTTCAGAATTCTTTATAGTTTGGCAGTAGACTTTCTAACGTTCTCTCCTACCGCCATATTCCAGAGAAATCATTGTTCCATTCCATTTCAGCCAAAACAATCTACAGTCCCCAGAAACCCTAGGTTTTTTTTTTTTTTGTCTGTCCTCATTCCATGCTTTTAGGCCTTCCATCTTTATTATCTGGTATAACTTCTTTACCAATATAACTCAAATCAAATAAGACTCATTTCCTCTATCAAGAGTCATCTTTGACTGGAGATATAGCATGATATAGGGTAGTACTTTTTAAACTAGATGTCACAGCCCATTGATTTACCCATCAATTTAGTGGTTTGGTTTTTTTTTTAAGTCCGAGTCTCGCCCAGTTGCCCAGGGCTAGAGTGAGTGCCATGGTGTCAGCCTAGCCCACAGCAACCTCAAACTCCTGGGGCTCAAACACTCCTCCTGCTTCAGCTTCCTAAGTAGCTGGGACCACAGGCGCTCACCACCATGCCGGCTAATTTTTGCTTCTATTTTTAGTTGCCTGGCTAATTTTTTTCTATTGATTTTTTTTTTTTTTTTTGAGAGATGGGGTCTCGCTCTTGCTCAGGCTGGTCTTGCACTCCTGACCTCAAGCAATCCTCCCACCGTGGCCTCCCAGAGTCCTAGGATTACAGGCGTGAGCCACCACGGCCAGCCAGTTTAGTGGGTTATGACCAGTACTTTTTTTGGTGATGAAACAGACTAGAATTATATCTCTTACTTCAATTTCTAGTTTTTGATATTTGTAATAGCTCTCCTAAGAACATTCTTATACATTTTTAAATTTCTTCTTTAGGATACATTACTAGCAGAGGAAATAATAAGTCATGGAGTAGGGAGTGCTTTTTAAGACTTTGGATACTTACTGCCCAATCGCTTTCCAGAAATATTCTACTTCTATACGGCCTCATTATTGTATAAAAGTGCACATATCATTGTTCTGTTGCCCATACTGAATGTTATCATTCTTTTGTTTAATGAGGAAAAACAGAATCATATTTTAATGTGAATTTTTTTATAAGTGTTAAATTTGTTGATTGTTTTTGAAGTAGAAGATATTGTGAGCATTATGGTAAAACAAACTTAAGTTATTTTCTTACCCTCTGAAGTGTCAAGAAGATTTTTAAAAATTCTTTTTTAGAGGAGGGCTACAGAGGAAAATAACTGCCTTCTTAGCCTTCCTTATGTACACTTGGTAAATACTGCTTTTGACCATTAAAATTTGTGTAATCAGCCTCTCTTAGATATACATACATAATTGATAGTATTTGCATTAATGGTTTTAACGCGGAAGAATTTACTGGGCAGAAATACTGTTGTAAGAGTTAATGGTCATTTTTAAACTCACATGTAAACCTTAGAGCTAGTCCATACTTTGTAATACTGTTTCCTCAAAGGTAATTAAAAACAACTTGCCAGCTTTTCAGATAAGACCTCATTGCCAAGGTTGAGTAGATGATTATATCCATAAAATATAGGATTAATGGGAATTCTATTACGATTTATGCATATTTTAAGAATTTTCCAGGGTAGCAGATAGATAATGTAGATAAGTTTAGTGTAGGTAATTTACACGTTTTAGTTTTCAATAAAGAAGGGCCCTTTTAAAAACCACTTTGTAACCTTCAGGAACACAGAATCAGGAGGAACCAGGTTCAAAATTCCTTCTAAGCACAAAACCTTTATTATACTTTTCACCCCTTTTTGTCTTAAGCCTTTCAAGTAAGCAGAGCAATATACTCGTCGTTTCTGACTTCTGCAGTAATAAATGTATGCCGCTCCCAGTGCCCTCTGTACACCCAGTCATTTCAGACCTGGTCAGGAGGACAGGAACCTGTCTACCTACCTCTAGATCAAATGTCTACAAGAGATTGCCCAAAAGCAAAAAAACCGCACTGAACCCATCTTCCCTGTCTTATGGAAATGGCAGTGCCCCCTGGAGGCATCTGAAATGCATCTTAGTTTTGCATTTAAAAGTTGTTTAATACCACTTATCTTTTTTTTTTCATTTTTATTAACAACCTGAAGTGCTCCAAAATAACACCACTTATCTGCAGCACACAGGATTGAAATTATCTGATAGTATAGATAAGTGTGTAAAGAATTAGTCCTTTTATACAGTTTTGTAGCAATCACCTTGACGTACAATTTGACATACAAACATTTTAAATATTTTTAAGGTACTAAAACTGTAATGATTCAAAATATTTCCATTTTTTTAAGGGAAAAGATACTTAAATGGGATACAAATGTTTATTCTTTTCTGTCTTGCTTTTGCTTTCTTATGACTACTCCCTGGACTTTTGCCATTCTTAGGTCTCAACTACTCCCAGTGATATTTC
>RJWJ010025905.1:0-23453 GCA_004363605.1 Indri indri
GAAAACAAACAGCATAGGCTGTGGGGTCAGAGGACAATGCCTTGGATGTCAGCTTTGCCACTTCCTAGCTGTGTGGCTCCAGGCAAGTCACTTAGCTCAGGTTTTTTAGCTGTAAGACATGAATAGTAATACCTCTCTCTCAGGGTCGCTGAATCAGAACATTGCGTTATGTTTATTTCTCTAAGATATTCATGCTTCTGCTTTCTGCAGGGCTTAAGGTACTTCACAGACTAATCTCCTCTGAGAAAACTGCCAAGGTCTCAGGGCAGCCTGGGCTGTCCCCGGCTTCCTCGGTCCCATCCATGTTCCCTTGTCCTCTGTGAAGCCTGGCTCTGGTTCACCCCACCTCCTTCTCTGACAGTGTGTCCCTGGGTTCCTTGATCCAGGCAGACTCCAGAGGTACCACAAAGCCCAGCTTTCCGAAAGTCCAACAATGGGGCCCTTAAGGCTATAACTAGTATACATGAATCCTTCTGGAACATTCTACCACTAATCCACTTTGAATGGGATGCAAGACAAACCCAGGCTTTCTCTGCTGTAGGGAGACTCCAGTGTTCTCTCTCCCCGCCTCTCATGCCAGAAGTGGTTGTTGACACCTGCTCTGTGCCTGGTGCTGGCTGCAATTTGGCAAGAAGCAGGACTCAGGGGCACATGGTCCAGAGGAGAGGTCAGCCAATCAACAATTCGTCCTGAGAAAACCAGGGAGATGGTTTGAGAGAGGTTTGCTCAGGTGCTGGGAGAACGCTGAGGAAAGAGTAGCTGAACCTGTGGGTGGTCACGGAGCACCCGTGAAGGAAGTGCCACCGAGCCAGATCTCGAGTCTCCAGGAACATGAGCCCAGGCAGAGAGCAGCAGAGCAGCATTCCAGAGGCCAGGACTGAAGGGCTCCTGCCAAAACACTTGCTTACGTGTCTTCCCTTTTATCCACTTTTCAATTATACCTTCTCGGCAGAGAAGTTTCCTTTAAATTCTAACCATTTTTTAAAATGCACCAAGAAGGTTTTATTATTTAGAGTTACTTCCAGTGAATTATGGAGCGAAAGATCCTAATCATTGGAGGAGCCTGTTGAAAGGCCCTGTAATAAGTTGATGCTCAGATGTAGGTTAAAAAAAAAAAAAAGCAGCAGCTTTTATAGGTGTTTCTGGTTCAGTAATGCTTTGCTTAATTAGTAACCTTTGACTGCAGAGTGAGCAAAACATCTCTTCCCACATTTTTATGGCACACCATAAACGGGGAGAATGCAAATGTTACGTGTTTTCATTTGCCACTCCTGGTGCCTGCTTGGTTACCTCTGTAAACCCCTGCCGTTTGCACCCGTTTGCTGTGCTCTAATAGCCAAAATAACATCTCGTCTCCTCAAAAGGCTGCTTTGAGCAGAGTTTTCTATAATGAAGATGCTAGTGGTAACACTCTGGGTACAGCTAAAACAGTTTTCATTCTGAAAATGGAAAGCAAAAAAAAAAAAAAAAAATGGCCACTTAGTGCTTATTTGTGCATAATAGTAGCCATTTTCTTAGAAGAAACTGTTGCAGAGAGTGTTATGGGCTAATAAAATAAAGCTCAAGTCTGTTTAGTGCTGGACTCTCGGTAACTAAAGAGTAGTGGAGATGGAGCAGGCGGGTGCCCGGGAGCCCCCAGGTAGGACGCTCACCGACGCCGTGGTGGCCCGGCATGTCGACGGCGATGTCGTTAGGAATGACGCATTCCTCGGTGAAGTCAGGGCGCAGGTGACATTGTCTGTCTCCTAAGTGCACTGGGTGCCGGGGACTGCATCTCGGCTGACGGATGAAGACCACAGGCTTTGTTTCATGTTTCTGTTTGCTGATGCACTCGCCTGGGAGGACATCGTCCAGGATCTATGGGGCTTTCCGTTTCCCTAACATGCCCTTGATCCAAAGCCTTTGGCAATAAATTTCTCCTAGAGGTGAATTCTAGGGAAAATATTGTCTCTGCAGATGAGCATGTCTATTGTACTTTCTCTTGTCAGAAGTGAAGCCCATGCTACCCAGGGTAGCCCCCTTTTGCCTGAGCAGCCAGGGGTTTTAAAGCCAAATGTGTCACCCGAGAATTCCGGATGGGGCCCCCCTCTGCTCCCTTGCACTGGACGCGCTCTGCCCACTCCTCACCCAGGCCCTGCGTGCTCGCGCGTGCCGTGCGCCGGCCCCGTGCTGGACCCGGCAGCCTCAGAGACCCGTGAAAAGCAGCCCCTGCCTCCAAGGCACTCGGGAAGAAACCAGACAGGAGAGCTCATGGCAGTGGCTTTGCCTCAGAGGGAAGCGAAGGGCTCAGGCCCAAGGTTTCGTGCGTGAAGACCTTCCTTGTGAAGACGAAGGTGTGGACGGTGGGGAGCTGTTCCGAAATGTTGCTCTAACATGTCTACTTTCCTGTGTATGTATTTTCTGTAATTTTTTTTCTCCCTTCAAGAGCCCGTAGGAGTGTTAAGGATAGCAAATGGAGCAATGTTGAGGTTCAGAAATGCCCAGGGCTCCGTGGAATACGATGCTCAGATCCCCTCGCTTTGCCGCCTGTATTTCCCTAGTTCCATCGGGCACTGGGCCTGGCTGCTTTCTGGGCAGAACACTGGAGTGTCGTGAACACTCTCTAAGCCTCTGTTTCTTCATCCTAAAATTGAGAAACTAGTATTGCATTTAAAGCTTTAGCCCGGGACTGGCACATATTAGGCACTTCATAAATGGAAGTTCATAATAAAAATAATAAAGTCAAGACAAGCAAGCCTTTGGCCTCCAAGAAGGCTGCTTGAGACGCTGCAGGCTTTGGAGGAAAGAGCATGTTCGGGGGCTTAGCCCTGCGCTCACTCCCAGAGAGAGGCCTGGGAACAGAGTGCCGGCTAAGCCCTGGGAAACACCCAGAACAGCAGGCCCCGGCCTGCGGGTGTCTCAGTCCAGGGCCCTCCAGGCATGATCAGTGCCAGCAGGAGCTGAGATTGGGAGGCAGGGCACACTGACATCTCTGTGGTCAGAGAACCAGGTGGCTGGGTCCTCAGTGAGTGGAAGGATTTGTAGCCCAGGAAGAGACCCGTGGTTCTGGGGCCAGAAACCAGCCTGGGCTTGAACACCCAGAGTGTCAGTGGAGAGTCAAGCTGATGGTACTTCCAGTGCATTCCAACAGAACCACAAAATTCCACAGCTTGAAAAACGTCAAATCTAGCAATCTCCTGTCTCCTTTTCCCAGTAGAAATTAACTTCAGAAATGGCCAGGGGCTTCCCAACCTGCAGTCAGGGCTCCCAGGCTTCACAGGACCTAGAGGGCAGGGCCGGCCCATCTCTGCAGAAGGATTGGCCTGTTCCTGCCCCAGCCCGCCTTGTGGCAAGCACAGAGCCAGCAGCACAGCCTGGGCTGGCCCTGGATGGGGGCTTACCTGGTCTGTGAAGCAGATGACTCCGGCAGGGCCAAGAGGCTCCACCTTGCTCCATTTTGTCTGTATTTATCTGTTAGGTGGTTATTGTCTCTGTCCTCCCAGGAACACAGCTTGGTGAGAGCAGGGACCTTGTCTGTCCAGTGTGGGCTCTCGCCTAGGTACCTAGAACAGGGCCCGGCACGTAGAAGGAAGGTTCGGGATATGCCCACGAGCAGGTGGGTGGGTCATTGCACAAATGCCAGCTGGGTCAGAAACAGCCCAGTCTGCTGAAGGCAGAGTTCCTATCCTTTAAAAGCAGGCCCTTTGTTTTACTTAACTGTCCGCTTGGCTACCTATCATCTCCGAAGGGGGAAGGAAATTTTAATGGGTTCCATCTCTGGCAGGTTCATCAGCCAAGTGTTTTTATCTCATCACTTCAACTTCGCTGGAGTTGAGGATTTCTAATCACTAATTTTATATCTCCCCCTTTCCTCATAACGGGTGAACTTGAGGGCTGTTTGTGGCCCTTTTGATAAATATCTGTCAGCATTTGGATTGTAATAAACCCTGGCTATGGTTGAATTTCTTTTTCATAATAGGAGGAAAAAGAGTGACATTATTTTCGAACAGCCTGTCACGTATGCATAGGAGAGCTGTCATTGGCTCTAATGGCTCCTTCAATAATAATGTGGTCATCTGGGTAAATTCGCCGAGACGGGCTTTGTCTTTTGTTCTAGTGTAATGTCTCTGCCTAGGCATTTAGGTACTGTGCAGGCAGGTGACAATGAAATACATACTCAGAAATTTCAAAATGTTTATTGGTTGTTTGTTTGTCCATAATAACACCCTTAGAATGACTTTTCCCTCTTATTTCTCGGCCAGCATAGGGAATCTGTACCCGATGAACAGTTGAAAGTGGCCTTTTTATTCATTAGTCTATCAGATCCGTTTACATTCTGTAATGGGACTTTTAGAACGACCACAGGAGGAGAAAATACTGCAGCATAAGTGACAACTCCAGCAGGACCGAAGGAAGTGTTTTACTACAAATGTCATTTTCGAGAAATAGAGGTCAACGTATATATAAATCACAACTGTCAAACCAAATTAAGTTTTATGCGAGTAATATTTTCCTGTTCTGTTTGAGGACTGCTCTGTGCTGTAATTCTTTTGTCCTAATTCTCTCGTTGGATTCTTAGATTTGCCTGTATGTTTCATTTTGCTGGTCATTAGGTTTCATATTTGTTTCATTCGTTCATTCATCCAGCAAACATTTATTAAGCACCTACTGTTTTATGGGTTTCATTGTTTCAGGTATCATGCTATATACTAGATTACTAAGGTGAAAACTTTTTACTTTCTCCCTCCAGGAACTCATAATCTTAGGGGAGTGAATGCGGCAAGGAGGATTGAGAGGTGGTCTGGTGTTTGGTACGAATGAGACTTTGAGAATTGTCATAATGAATTGTGGCTAAGAGATTATGGGAGAGCAAATGAGTGACGAAGGTAATCAAGGAAGGCTCCAGGTAGGAGGTGAAATTTAAGGTGGGCCTTGAAGGGTAAACAGTATTTCCACAGGAGGAGGACATTCCAAGCAGGGAGAGTAGAGGAATGAATGTTAGGAAATTGCACAGCACCTGTTGTTTTAAAATGTAGAATTTTTAGGTATGGGGAGCTAACAGATCAAGAGAGAAATGGTGTTGAAGAGACAGCTCATTACTCACAGATCCCAAGAGAAGGGGGGCACGGCACACCAGGGGGGCATACATGGAGTACGGGGTCCTGGGCAGGAGCCTTTCTTGTGCCTTCTGAGGGAAGGAGTGGGCGAGGCAGGTGAGGCAGGCTCAGCATTGGTCTCTGTCCCTCGTTCACCTCTGTCCCTAGCTGCCTGGCACCTGGCCCTGGGTGATTAGGGCAGGGGATGATGGCCCAGAGTGTGAGAGCCCCCAGAGGAGCTGGCTGATAGGTGGGCTTCAGATATGAAAATTGTCCCTGCAGGTGAGTTGTTTGCTGTCTCGGGAGTTGGCTAATCTGGGAGGGGTGGTCCCTCCAGGGCCAGCAAGGCCTAGATGTACAAGCACCAAGCACAGCACCTGGGAGATGTGGCTGATACACCGGCGGGGGAGGCCCAGGGGCCACATAGGAGGGCACGTGTGAGCGGGACATGATGGGCAAGGCTGGGGCAGGGGAAGCAGAGCCTGCGTGGAAGCTGTGAGTGCTGCACTTGGAGCTGGCTCGTTTCTGCCTGAAAACACCCAGGAGAAACTGCAGCTCTGGTCACCGAGTTGGATGCCACGTGCCAGAGTCTTCCGGGCTGTCCACTCCCCTTGTCCCATCTAGGTCTCCTAATAGCCCTTTGAGGTCACCTTTGTTGTCCTTGCTGTACGAACAAGGCCAAGGCATTGAGCATCTCATGGGCACCAGCCCAGCCTGGTTTCCTGGCCTGGTGTGTTTGGCTGGAGAGCTGAAGCCACTCCCCTGGGTCCCCTTCATGCATGACGGAGCACGAAATCCTACCGTGGGGCACAGGGAACATTGGCATCCCATTGTCCTTGAGTGGGGTTTTGTCTAATGGGAGAGACAGGACAGACACAACACATGTGACAGGCGCAGAGGAAGCCAGTGTGTGCAAGAGACGAACAAGAGCCAGGAGCCAAGAAGGCCTGGGGAGGCCGAGGGGGTGGGGGGCTGGGACTGTCCCCAGACTGCATGGTGCATGGAGCTTCCAGTGCAGGGACAGTCATGGGGGCGCAGAGGTGGCCCTGGGAGAAGCCTTTTCACGGGGTGGGCCTTTGGAAGAATGGGTTCCGTGAGGGCAGCATGGCGGGGGTGGGAAGGCGATTTCAGGGAGCCACGTTTGGGGAATGTGAACAAATGGGCCAGACTGGAAGGAGTATGGGAGATAAGGCAGGTGCTGTGGGCTGCATATCTGGAACCCCAGGTCCCTGCATTGAACCCCCCAGCCCCAAGGCGATGGTATTAGGTCGGAGGGGGGATTAGGGCCCTTGTGAAAGGAAGCCCAGAGAGCACCTTCACTCCCCGCCTCCTGGAAGCTGCTGGCCCCAGTTGGACTTCCAGCCTCCAGAACTGCAAGAAAACGAGCTGCTGTTTGTGAGCTACGCAGTCTGGGGCGCTTTGTCCCAGCAGCCTGATGAGGAACATTGGGAGACACAGGTGGAAGTTGGATCGGATGAGACTGCGGGCAGCCCGGGCCAGCCAAGGAGGCTGGACTCAACTCTGTGGACAGTGAGTGCCGTGCACCGCAGCTTGGGTCAGAGAGATAAACTGCATGCTGTCTGAATTGTCAGGGACCCTAAAGTCCCTCCGCTGCTTGGCCCTTACTATGGCTGTGAGCACTGAGCCCAGGACATCCTGAGATCCCTGCTGCGGGGGCCACTCCTCGGGCTGCACCACGTCAGGGAGGGAGTCCTGGGCATAGATATAGGATGGGGCACCATGGGACCTGCGGTTTTCAAACTGCCCATCAGCGGAACTGCCTTGCCTGGGCCAGTGGCCGCCACATGGACCTGGGAGACCAACAGCTGGGCAGCCCTGACCCTCTGGTTTGTCCTAAGGCAGGAAGGATTAATTGTGTTCTTTTTTAAAATTCACTGAGCTAGATTGTCAAAATAGTTGAAGCAAGAAGTCAGGAGCTGCTAACCCAGGGTCCTGCCACTAAGACTGGGCAAACGTGAGAGTGGTGTGGAGTCCTCACCTCGCAGCAGCTGCGTTCACAAGGGCAGAGAGAGAAGCAGCATCGACCCTGGATACTGGAGGGGACAGCAGAGAGGATTGTGCTGTCACGACCAGATGTGTGGCCTCCAGAGGCACAGCTATCTCAGGAGAAAGAGGACGTGTTCTGGGCTGCGTTGCCGAGTTTCGGGTGCTAGTGCAGAGATTTCTAGAACCAGGAAATGTCCAACCTGTGGTCAGCAGGAAGGCAGGCCGCGGACAGAGAGCTGAGTGTCCCTGTGGAGGGGCAGGAAAAGCCACGCGGAAGGAGGCCGCTGACGAGGGGGCGAGGGCAGACTTGGGGGGGAGACTTTATTTTAGGGTTCCTGGGGACAGAGGAGGAACCAGAGAAGAACAGTCGGGGGCACAGGAGAAGCAGAGAACCCGCCTCAGAGGAGCCCGAAGAGCAGAGCTGAGCATGGAAGGAATGCGGTCCGAAACCCAGAGGGTCATTTCTCAGCCCTCCGGCTTCTGCAGACAGAAAGAATATTTAGAAACTACCTGGAAAGACAGTACAAGGGAGGGAAGGGTAGGGGAATCTGGTGTGGGGCTGTTTGGAAGCATGAAAACCTCCTCCGGAGCTGAGATGGATCAAGTGCTGAGAAGAATACGCTCGGCAACCCTCAGGCTCGCAGACTCTTGGATTCATGTGGGGAACTGGCCTTTGGGCCTCCCGCAGGCCTCCAGGCCCCTCCTGGTTGTGCTGCGAGCACTTTTGCCAGAAGCCCCCATCTGTCCCTCTGCCTCTGCCCCCTCCAGCTGCCTCCTTTGGGGAAGCTGCATTTGGCTGCAGCACACGGGCACGCGGCTCAGAACAAGAGGGTACTCGGTATCTGCGCATGTTGCTAGACGTGCAGGTTTTCCTGCTGACACCAGAGTTTCAGCCAAGCGGGGTGCACTTGGCTTGGCGGGTTTCCATGGAAGGAGTTTTGGAGCATCTGTTTTTGCCTCTTCTTAGCTCAGGATGAAAGGAGAGCTGCTTCCTCGCCCTGCCTCCCCACTCACAGCTGCCGCTCCGCGTGCTTCGTCCCCATTTGCAGAATTACCTTTTGGATGAGGCTAATGACTGTCCTCTAAGTGGCCATTGACCCCTGGCCTCTGGGTGCTGAGCTCATCGTGGCCACGGAGCCTCCTGGCGGCAGTGTTCAATTCAAGGTCCTGCCTGGCCCACCCGGTCTCCACCAGACTTCCTGGAGGCTGGACCTGGTGCACACGACTCACCCAGCAGACAATCAGACGCAGCCTGCTGGCCGCCGGCGCCAAACACAGGCCAGGCGAGGAGTGGGCAGGCAGGGGCCCCCGGGTGCGGCGTGGTGGGGCAGCAGCGGCTCCGGTGGCGTTGGCAGACAGCGTGCTGTTAATGGGCCTAGAGAACTGCCCCCTGTGAAGTGGCATTTCACATCTGTGGCATTTCTGCTTTTGTAATAAGTATTGTGAAGTGCTGTTTGTTAGCTTTAAAAGAAGAAGTTAAAAAAAAAAGCCCTTCGAAATCCCAGCTTCCCCGTGGAGCTTTGATTTGTTTTATCTGTAAAGAATTCTGCTTCACTGCACGGCCAGCACATTGTCCGTGAGCAGCCAGTCCTTCTTGAACACTCTGTCATGACGGCCTTGAAATCTGACTGGAGAGCCAGAGGAGCCCAGCGAGGGTTAAAGAGCTCCTGTTCCTCACTGAAAAGAATCCTGGTCTCTGGATAAAAATGTAAATCTTTTATTATAGAAATTTAAGTTTTACCCCTAGAGGTCTATAAGTAAAGTTGCATTTTTGGTAATAATTTGCGTTTGGAGCTCCATGTAAAACAACCCATTTTCTATACTGATTTTCAAGTCACTCACATGTTCATTTGTATATTCGTTTGTGTGTTAGACAGGGCTGAGCACCAAACTTAGGCTAGAGGCTGGCAGAGATGCGGGAGATACAGGGCTGAGCCAGACCCTGTATGTGCCTCAGCAGTGGTCTGCAGGCGGGCAGTAGTGATAGCACCGCATGGCAAGACCACTCAGAAATGGAGGAGAAGGAGCACTGTGTGCGTTTGGTGGCATGCCGGAGCAGCGGTTGGCAAACTTTTTCTGAAAAGAGCCAGATAGTAAGTACTTTGGGCTTTCGGGCCAGATGGTCTGTAATAACCATGCAGCTCTGCTGTGGAAGCATGAAAGTAGCCAGCAGCAATGCCCAAGTCAAGGGCTATGTTCCAATAAAACTTTATTTACAAACACAGGAAGTGGGCCACATTTGGCCCAAGAACTGGAGTTTGCTGACAGCAGTACCTCTTTGAATAAGCCTGCCTAAGTGTCATCTGCCATAAGGGATATAATTGTGTTTGACTTACTGTTTGTTGATTTGGCCTAGATGCTGTAAGTTAGATGCTAGAATATCCTGTGGAAGATTGAAAGTTGCAAAGCCAGAGGTTATGGTTGTGTTGTTCTCATAACCAGTCTTATTTCTAATTTTTCAACATATTTAAGCATTCCTTCTTTCATTGACTCTATGATACTTTGCCTCTTATATTCTCCCCTGAACCAGTTTTATTGTCCTGCTGGTTTCCCTGGTTAACAAGCAAAAGGAATCTTTGACACCCACTATGTATTTGTTTGAGTCATGTTTTTAAACGAATGCTTTGACAAGTAAGATCAGCACTGTATCTGGTATGTAGAAAATGCTATGGGAGCACAGAACAAGGACATCAGGTTCCAACACCCCGTTTGGAGGAGTGAGGGGCAAAAGGGGATGTTGTTCCTGAGGCTTCCCGAAGGCCCAGATGCTCTCTGGATTCCGGAGGAGTTTGCCAGTTGCACAGAGGAGGGGCAGACAGAGCAGACACGCTGAGAGAGGAGAGAGCGTGTGCGAGGTGCAGGTGTTCGAGACTGCCTGCTGCCTTCAGTAATGACACACTGCGGTTGGGAGGGAACGTGCAGGTGGAGCCAAATGGGGACACATGACACCACCTCGGCTCTCCAGTGATTGGCACCCATCCAAATCACATCTTTCAAAAAGGGAGGCCCAGAGCTGGGTGGGAAGGGCAGGGAAGTTTGACCTTGGCTGTCAGCCTCGGTCCTTCTCTGCTGTCATCATCCACGGGGTCCCAGCCCTGGAACTGAGTTATACTCAGCAAAACAAAAGCCCCACAGTTACCAGATGTTCCCTTATTAGGGGTCACCTATTGGAGAATGGCAGCGGGGCCTTGGGACCCTGCAAGGGAAGCCCTCTCTCCTCAGAGCCGCTCCTGTGCGGGGGCAGGATTGGGTAGAGATTCATTTCCTGCTGGCCCCTCGGGTCCTAGCTGTGTAACCGTTTCCCAGGACCTCGGCTGGTGGCGCTGCAGGCCCTGGGGCCTCTGAGAAGCAGGGTGAGCATGGTCACCTCTTGGTGCACTTGTTCCTCACCCTCCTGCTCCTGCAGCGCCCACGAGGCTTCTCTTTCCTCTGGGCAGTGTCTCAAGTCTTGCCAGGTCCCTTCCATTCCTCTCGGTCGTGTGGCTACAACGGCCTTGAATCCCAGAGCCGCTGCCCTGACACTGCCCACCCTGCAGCAGCCACTGTGGCCAAGGGTATGTCCCACGCTCAGTGCCCGGACAGGCCGAAGGTGTCCACAGAGCCGGGAAGCAGCCTGGCAGACACATCCACACAAGCCGGCACCAAGGCAGGAGCAGGACGGCGGGGCGCGAGGCAGAGCCCCTGACCGCAGGACCCAGCGTCCCTCAGCCTTGTTTATTTCCCCCTCTGGGAGCTCAAAACAGGCGTCCAGGGTGGGAAGGCCGGGGTGAGGGACAGACAAATGGAAAAAGAAAGGAGGCTCTTTGCAAAGGTGAATGAGTGTCCACATTTCCACCTTGGGGAATAAATGGAACCGCCACTTGTGTTTCCCCCTCACAAGCGGGCAGGTAAGGCAAGGAGGTGGGAGGTGCCCGGCCAGCCCCTTGCAGAGCCGTGCACAGCACCCCTGACTGCCGGCTCTGTCCTTAGCCCTTAAACGTGGAATCGAGTGATCAATAAAAGGTCTCCAGTTGACTGGCCTAAACTTCAAGTCGCCACTTTTTCTTTCTTCTTTCCTTCCTTTTTTGTAAACTTATTTTCCACGAAATAGCCCAGCACTGTGGTTTAACATCCAGAGGATTCATTTCACTAAGAGGTGCCCATCTAAGGCACCTTGGACTCTGAACCGCTGAACCATGCTCTGGGGCCCACATTCTACACTCAGTAAAATTCAGCTGAATTTCGTAGAATTCTGACTTGAAGGAATTCATAAATTTCATTTGCAATTGATCGAAAGTTAGGATGTGAGCTAGGAAAACGAAGGGCTCGGCACACCGCCCCCAGCCTCTGTCCCAGCCACCAGCCATCTCCTCTCCTCCCGTCCCCGGGGAGCCTGAGCCGCTGTGCGTCCTCACCCCACACCCCACACCCTGCTGCTCTGTGTTTTCACTCCATCTGGAGGCCTCAAAGGCATTGTGGGCTGTGCTGAGCTGTGACCTTGAACAAGTCACTCTTTTCTGGGCCTCGGCTTCCTCCAGTGGACAATGGGCTGGGTGATTTTTGCAGCTCTGTGGCTTATCTGTTAGCTCTCTCTTCCACCGATTGCAGACAAACACCGAGCATCTCCCCTGTGCTAAACACTGTGCCGGGGTGGGGCGTTCTGGTGGACGTTGGCAAATTCCCTGTGATCCCCGTGTCCCCTGGCTCATCCTCTGTTTGCCCCCTGGGATTGGATGGCCCCAGGCCATGTTCTGTATGGGCCAGTCTCCTGGTCCTTCCCTCCTCACAGACACAAAGAAGGAGGCAGGCAGCGGCTGTGGCCCCCTGGACAGGGCCTGGCCCTGTCTGGTTCTAGAGCTTGTCCCCCCAGGTTAGTGTAGACCCTTCCTTTCTACAGGAGTAGTATTCTGCATAACCTTAATCTATCCGTGAAGCCTCGTTTTCCGTGTCTCTGAAGTGAGGTTTGAGGACCTCAGTGGCTATCCCGGTGCTGAGAACTGGCCTGCTTTGGTGCCAGGGCACTGTCCCCCTTCCTCCTCCAGCTGCGCAAACTGCAGTCTCTTCCTAAGGACACTGCCCCGCTTTCAACTGCCTTGCTGCTTTGCTGACTTCTGGGCTACTCACTGTCTACTCTGACCTCCAGATCTTTTCCATGCACTGTTTTTGGCCAGTCATCCTACAGTTTTATTTTAACGTTTCTTTTCCAAGTGAGGTGAAATTCATATGACATAAAATTAACCATTTAAAGTGTACAATTCACAAGTTAGTAGATTCACTATGTCGTGCAACCACCTCTATCTAGTTCCAAAACATTTTCATCCCCACAAAAGGAAGGCCCATACCCAGGAAGCAGTCACTCCCCAGCCTCTGCAACCACCAGTCTGCATCCTATGTCTACAGACTGAGCTACTCTGGTTATTTCATAAGATGGAATCGCAGTGTGTGCACTGGGGGTCTGGCTTCTTCCGCTGCACATCATTTCTTGAGGCTCATCCATGTGGCACCGTGTGTCAGTACTTTACTCCTTTTTATAGCTGAATACTATTCCATTGTGCGGCTGGGCCACCGAGTGTTTGTCCATTCATCTGTGGACATTTGCCTTGTTCCTGCGTTTTGGCTGTTGTGCGCAGTGTGCTATGAACATGTGTGTCCAGGTGTCTGTTAGAGCACCTGTTTTCAATTCTTCAGGGTGTACCTAGGGGTGGACTTGCTGAGTCCGTGGTAACTTTTGGAGGAGCCACCCACTACGTTGACACTTTTCACTTAGCGTATTGATTCTGTGCTTCGCCTTTAGCCTTCTTTAGGAAGCCCCAACACCTGTGCTTACACAGGCGCCGCCGCATCCTCCACATCCAAGGTCGTTTTGGATTCTCACGCCACCCTGCCATGACTTGGCCACCTGCCAACTTGGTTTCCTCTGCAAACTTAATGAGCACCCTTCCTATTCTGTCATTTAAGCCAGTTATGAAGTGTTAACTTCTCAGGGCCCTGTTAGCCTGACGCACTCGATGCTCACAGCCTGACTTCTCTACGTGTCCCTGGGTCCTCCAGAGCCACACATCCATGCGGGGCCCAAGTGCGCCTGCGACGGGGATGCAGGATCTGCAGACAGGAGCACCAGGGCTCTCCTGGCAGGCATGAGGCAGCGGGGTCTGCCCTGTGGCTCCTGTGCTGGGCGGTCTGTGTGGCTTCGGCACGGGGGTGAGGGGTGTGGTCCGCTTGGCTTGGGCAGACGTAGAAGCCACAGTAGGCACTCGGGTTTCAGCGACAGCAAAGAGCAAGGTAGACTGAGAGAGGTGGCTCAGGGTCAGAGCAGGGGTCCAGGAAGTAAAATAGCCCTGAGCAGGCCAACAGCGTGGCGCTCACAGAGGGAGCAAAGTCTGCAAGAGGCGGATCACTGGGCAGGACCCAAGGCTCACATGGGTAGAGCTAGGAGCTCTGAAGGTATCCCAAGGGGCCCCTGTTAGCAGACTTGGAAATGACAAGGCTGTTTCAAGGGAAGGGTTCTCCCGAGTCAGCTCTGCTCTGAAGCGGTTCCTTTAAATCGTAAAGGGACAGGGACTGCCAGATCTGACTCCCAGGGGAGAAGCTTGGTCCTTCTTTGTGTAAGGACCTTCCTCATGCCATGGGCCAGCAGTGGTGTCTTTTTGGGGGCAGGAAGGGTCAGGGCAGAAGTGGGGAGAGACAGTCCCCTGGTCAGCATGTGGTGAGGACACCCAGCCTGTGCCCACACCTCACGCTGGGATCCTGGCCAAGTCCTTCTCTCTGAGCCTCTCTCGGAGGCTTCACCTGTCAAATGGGAGGAAGGACAGGACAGTGTTAGAGGTCCACTCTGTCATTGCTCATCTCTGAGCTGTCAGGGCTTTGTTCCCAGAGGCCCCACTCTTCAGGTCACCTCCTGGGGACCAGTTCTTGACCAAAACCCACCAGCCTTGATGGTGGCCTTAGCAAGAGCCCATATCTTCAAGGCACAAGAGGCGGGTGTGCAAGACTCAACGCATCCTAGGTAAGGGCTGCTGTGAGGTTCTGCCCAGCCCACCACCCACCGGGCAGGGGCGCATGGTCCATAGGGCAGCCTCAGGCCCAGCAGTCTCAGGATCTCCCTTTGCACAGGTTGGAGCCATCGGCGACGAGGAGGAATGGGTCACCCTCTACGAAGAGGAGAATGAGCCTGACGCCCAGACGCTGGAAATCCCAAACCTCACGCCCTACACTCACTACAGGTGAGCACAGCAGGTGATAAGCCACCGCAGGAGGAAGTGTTGGCATCTCCAGCAGGTGGCTTCTGTCAGCGATAACAAAACCCAGTTGAACACATGCAAATTAGAAGTTTCCAAGTAGCGATAACCATAAATCAAAGCCTTAAGGAGTAGGCGAGATACACAATAATACCTTGGTTATTATTCCAAGGGAGATTATACCCAGATGATAGATTAGCAATGTTATTTACATCAATACTAGCTGGCAAAGTACCGTATAGAAATGGCTCACTATTATATTAGGCTTAATAACCAAGAACCACAGGCAGCGGAAATGCGGTGCTTTTCTTCACAAAACTCCACAACCTCTTGGGACTGTTAACACGCTGTGTGCAAACAAAGCAGACGTCCTGGGTATATCTTCCCGTTCCCCTTCCAGGGCCCAGGAGCTGCTCGTCTCACTTATCAAGCACTTAATGTGCCATTTAACCTTTCGCTTCTTGATCCTAAGACTGATCGGGGTTGTAAATCCTTGGCCTTAACAAAGGGTAGAGCGATCACGAGCCGTTAGCCACGCTACGGCTTCCCGTAAGGCCATTGAGGGAGATGAAATTTCCAGTTATCACCAGATGTTGAGTTTGATAATGTCATTATTCTGCCAGGACAGATACATTTCATAAGATTGGGGAATGAAAGAATAAGAATTACTAATACAGGGAGTAAAAGGTGAAATTCCATCTTTGTGAAGAACATTTTTTTCGTACAAAAACCAAAGTTAGCTTTTTTTTTAAAAAAACCTAATGAGAAATTGTTTAGCCTCTATTCATTTTAACATCCTTCCTAAAATTAGAGCAGACAAATCAAGGCACAATGCACTGGTTTTTAAAGAAGAACGTTTAGCTTAAAATGAGCTGTTGGGATTCAAGACTTACCATGTGAAATTAGCTGCAACTCTGTAATTATTTCAAAGATCAGGAACTGCAATTAGAGATCAGTGTCCCTGTCTTAAATTCAGGTACATTTAAGGAAACTCTATAATAAATATCTGTGTGCCTGTGTGCTTAGGATTTTTCTCGTATGTAAATTGAATTCAAATAATTATATATAAATAAAGAGACAGAACTGAAAGCATTACCATAGACTCTGAAGAACATCTGACTCTACCTCGTTTCATAGATAAATGGAAATGAGTCTGATCTGCTGAGTCTCATAGTTACTCAACAGATTAGAATCCAAGGTGTGGATTCTGGGGCTATTGCTCTTCTCCTGAACCAACAGAAATCATTTCTGTTGGTGCAGGGGTGAACTTAGTCATGAAAAAGACATTGGACTTTCAGAACTGTCCCCTGGTAGCAACATTCTGACCCTCTAATTCTGTCGAATAGCTACTTGATCTTCGATCCCCTGATCAAAAAGTTGAATCAGCCAATGGAAACTGATGACATAGATTTCTGGCCATCTAACCCATCCAGTTTTGTTTCACTTGGGAATTTAAAATTGTTGAATTGCCATAGATTTACCATTCTTAGAAGGCTTTTAGGGAAAAGGGATATATATACACATATGTAATTTGCATTTTGATGAAACAGGTAGAAAGAGAATGTCCATGAGCAACAGCCTTTATGATACAGGTATTCACATGTCCGAGCTTTCCCCTGAGAAGCAGTCATGGAATTTTTTGGTTTGGTTTTGTTTTTTCCTTATTTTGCTTTGGAATAATTCTCAATCTTCTTATCTTTAGATTTCGAATGAAACAGGTGAACATTGTTGGTCCGAGCCCCTACAGTCAGTCATCCCGGGTCATCCAGACCCTGCAGGCCCCGCCCGACGTGGCTCCAACCAGCATCACAGTCCGAACCGCTAGTGAGACCAGCCTGCGGCTCCGCTGGGTGGTGAGTGGGCCACAGGGACAAGAGTCTTGAGGTGGCCAGGGCAGGCACGAAATCCAGAGCTTAGCAGTCTCTTAGTCATGCCTTTCTCCTCATCAAAACTAATCTCATCATTAAACCAAAAAGTATTACATTTTATAGTTAGTGCTGGATCTCAGACCAGCCCAGGATATGTGATTAATTAGTAGCATTACTCACCCTTTTTTTTTTAGAACTGAGGGGTATTCCTGGGGGGAGGAAGGCTGGTGGTGCTGCGTGCTGGACCTATAAGTCCTTAAGCTGGGTCAACATGGAACCAATACTCAGTATTTGTAAGGGAGCCAGCTTGATATTTAATCAGAACATTTCCCCACAAAATTAAGCCAAAATGTATTAAAAGAAATTATATCCAGCCAAAGTTACTGACAAGGTTTCATTTAATAGAGGAAAAGTTTCAGGGAAAAACAGAGTAGAAGGTTCTAAGACTATTCCCCTAGGAAAGTATTTTTTATGGAATTGGCCTCATAAGACAAGCCCATCCTTTAAGACCTTTAAGGGTGACAGTTCTGAGACATCGGCTCATCACGGACCATTGTTCATTTCCAGCCCCTGCCCGATTCCCAGTACAACGGGAACCCCGAGTCCGTGGGCTACAGGATTAAGTACTGGCGCCCAGACCTCCCGTCTTCCGCGTTGGCCCAAGTCGTCAGTGACCGGCTGGAGAGGGAATTCACCGTCGAGGAGCTGGAGGAGTGGACGGAATACGAGCTGCAGATGCAGGCCTTCAACGCCGTCGGGGCCGGGCCGTGGAGCGAGGTGGTGCGGGGTCGGACCAGGGAGTCAGGTGAGATGAAGGTGGTTCCAGTCCCAGAGACATGGCCCTCTCCATGCCTCACTAGAGACAGATGGGGCTTAGTGACCCCAAGTCTCCAAATCCCACTTGTGTCCATGTTGGTGCTCTCCTAACCTGCTGGTAGGCCAGCCTGGATGGGAATCTCAGTGAAACTTCACCAGGGCCCAAGCCATTCATTTGAAGTTGATGATGAGTTCTAGCAAGGGCTAGACTCACATTATTATTATTTTTTAATTGTGGATAATTTTCACTATCAGTGATGAAAAGCCAGAATGCGCAAAGATCCTCTGGGGAATCTTTAAATACAGGGCATTCAGGATGTCCTCCTCACAAAGGAATAGGGTAGCATGTTAAGTAGTCTGGCCCATTTGTTACAAAGAGAACCCCGAAAGTTTAATTGCTGTCACACAACAGAAGCTTATCTCTCACTCATACTGCAGTCTCGGGCAGGTGTTCCTGTTGGGTGGGTGGCTCTTGTCCATGAGGCGATTCAAGGACCCAGGCTCTGCCGTTCTGTAGGGCTAAGCACCTTCTGCATACAGCTACCAGAGAGAAAAGAAAGGGCAAAGAACAGGCCTCTCCACACTGCAGAAGTGGTGCGGCTCACTCTGCTCACCTCGCCGGGCCCAGGCAGGGGTTACTGCTAATCTTGGGGAGAACAGGAAAAGTGTTCTTGGTCACCCTCAAGTGGACCTCTGCTCGTTACGCCGAAGAATGCCCCTAGTCTTCCAGGCTTTGTGGATTGACCTCAAACAGGCAACAGTGGTTTGGGGGACCTTTTCTTGCCTAATTTTTGAGTTTGTAGAAACACAGAGGGAAGAGCACAACTAATTCTCTTTAAAGACACCCTGCAACTGGTTCTGTCCTGAAAAGGATGAACTTTCTTTCCTCTCCGGAGCCGTCTTTGATGGATGTCACAGCATGTGCTGATATTCCAGGGGCTGTTAATTCTAGGCTAACTTAGGCTGCTAGAAATAGTACTTAAAATAAATTCATGGCCTTTGTCCAGGTAGGAGACAGTGAACTAGGCCAGTGGCCAGCGGTAAAGAACAAAAACACTCTCTCCCCTCCCGCCAGGCAGTCCTCTGCCACTTTGCTTATTGATGTCAAATGCCACTCGTTCTCTCGTCCTTCTCTGCACCAACTCTCTGCATTAGATGAAAATGTTTCAAGTGCTATGTTTTAGCTCCGCCGTAGACATGGCTCAAGGACCTCCCCTCTCTGCGTCTGTCCCTGGGCTCAGACACCATGTGAACAGTCTCCCTGTCGTTGTGTTAAGTAGCAAAACAAATTAATTAAATTTTTAAATGTTGAAAACCTCCATAGGAGATTAAAAAAAAGTTCCAATTCAGAGTGACTTTGCTGGGAAATGTACAGAAGGATGAGTTGGGAAAGCCAAGTGCACGTCGGCACGTTGGAGACGAACCTGGTGCGCAAAGCGGAGGGAGAGCAGGCGGGCGAGGTTGGCTCAGGACCTGCTGGCGGGGCTGCAGGTGGCTTTGGAAGCAGCATCCTCAGGACCAAGGAGGTTCGGGGGAGGAAAGATGGATGCCTGGGATGGACACCCCGTGGCTGCCAGCACCAGCCTGCTTGAGACAAGCCCCATTAGGAGCTCTGAGGAGGATCTTGGGAGGCAACGCCGGGGTGTGAGGACAGCTGGAGTGAGGACGTGGATCAGCTTTGAGCAATAAGGAAAAGAAGATCCACAGAGCCCAGGGGGGCAGCCCTGGCCCCTCAGCTTCTCCCAGTGCTGTTTTGTGTAATGCCACGGGTGCTGCCTGTGCTGTGGTGGGGTGCAGGTGTGCCAAACCCTGCCTCTCGGCCCTCGGGGTGGTCAGCAGGGTGGGGGTGGGGCACAGCAGCACACAGCACACCATGTACCAGCAGATGCCACTTGCTCTGTGTGCCACGGCGTGGAGAGCTTGGGGAGCTCTGGATAAAGGCTCTTTCCCCTGTTCCCACCAGTGACAGACACCAAGTAAGTCTGAGCCTCGCGTTGCCGTTGTCAGATGTACATATAGGTTCCTAGGATTTACCCTTGCTTTGGTCAACTTTTAGTCACAGATTCCAGGCAAAAGCTCCCAGGCAGGTTTATGATTTTATTTCTCCTAATCTTCTGGGAGAGAGTGGTGAGGATGGACTGGAGAACCCCTGGACAGTAGCAGGGAGAGACAGAATTGCTGTCTTGGGGGAATGCTCTTGGTGCATAATGTGAACATAGTGGCACCCGCTGCGAGAGCCCCTGGAGAGCAGCCATGGTGACAACTGTCAAGCTCTGAGAGAACTAGTATTTAAAGAGGGATTTTCCAAAGTAGTTGGGGCTGATCAGACATCTTCTCCAGCTCTCTCTCAGACTGTAGGTTTTATTATGTTAGAAAGAAGGGATTGAGACACACTGATACTTGGCTTGTGACTGTCATCACATGAATTTTAAACAGCTGTATTTTCTTCAATGTCTGAATCTTTTTTGACAAAGAAGAGAACTTGAGAAATTCTAAGGGATGGCTCTAAATCCAGTAATAGGCAGGCCAAGAAAATATTTTTCAAAAAATATTCTGCTATAACCAACTAGAAAATTATGGACGAAATATAATTTCTTGAAACTTTAAATTTATTGACATGCTCGTAAGAAAAACAAGGAAACCCCCAGGTGTGAGAGGCATAAAGGGAACTGAAAATAGTTCAGCAGCAAGTGCTGAGGAGGGCTGCGGCTGCCCTGGGTAGGCCGGGATGGGGCTGGATCCATCCTAGTGGTTTCAGGACTTGGGAACAGGAGAGTCACCTGGAACCTATGTAAGGAGGGAGTCAGAACCCAAACTCCTGCATGGAGACATGACTCTTGAAAGCTGTACCCTCTTTGACAGGGGAGAAAGTGCCTGCCCTCAGAAGTTTATCCATGTCTACTGACTCTGAATAGGGGAAAAGAACAACTCTGAGTCCTGTGCCCGACTCGTTTGGGTTTTGAATTTACGCTGTATGAATGGCCCAGAAACTCCCAGGAGAGAAATTGATGTAAAATTTGGTTCCAGAAACCAACAGTACAAGTAACAGAAAAAAAAAAAATACAAATTGGACTTCATCAGAATGAAAACCCTTATGCTTCAAAGAATATCATAAAGAAAATGAAAAGCAACTCCCAAAATAGAAGAAAATATTTGCAAATTATATATCTCACAAGGGACTTGTATCTAGAATATATAAAGACCTCTTACAACTTCCCAATGAAAAGACAAATGATCCAATTAAAAGCTGGGCAAAGGATCTGAATAGACATTTCTCCAAAAGCCATATACGAATGGCCATAAGCACAGGAAAAGCTGCTCAGCATCATTAGCCATGAGGGAAATGCAAATCAAAACCATAATGAGATATCACTTCACACCCCCAAGATGGCTAAAATAAAAAAGGATGAACAATAACAAGTGTTAGTAAGGATGGAGAAATTGGAACCCTTGTACATTGCAGGTGGGAATGTAAAATGATGCAGCAACTTCGGCGAACAGTTGGCATTCCTCAAAAGGCTAAACATAGAGTTATTATATGACATGGAAATTCCACTCCTAGGTATACATACAAGAGAACTGAAAACATATGTCTACACAAAAATTTGTACATAAATGTTCATAGCAGCATTATTCATAATAGCCAAAAAGTGGAAACAACCCAAGTGTCTTCCAGTTGACAAATGGATAAATAAAATGTGGTATTTCCACACAAAGGATAATTCAGCAAGAAAAAGGAATGGGTTCAGGATACATGCTACAGTGTGGGTGAGCCTTGAAAACATTGTGCTAAGTGAAAGAAGCCAGACACAAAAGATCTCATATTATATGATGCCATTTATCTGAAATGTCCAGAACAGGCAAATCTATAGAGACAGAAAGTAGATTAGTAGTTGCCTAGACCCAGAGAGAGGGTTTGAGAGGAATGAGGAGTGATTTATATGGGTGCAGGGGTCTTTTTGGGGGGTGATGAAATGTTCTCAAGTTCATTGTGATGATCATTGAACAACTCTGTGAATACACTAAAAAACATAGAATTGTGCACTTTAAATAAGTGAATTATATGATATAGGAATTATATTACGATAAAGGTATTTTTTAAAAGAAAAGCTTATCCTTCCCTAGATTAATTTTGTACTGATAAAATGTTATTGAAATAAGTAAGGTTCATGGATTGTACACTTTGCCTATGGTTGGAAGGTCCTGAAGATTGTCCTCACTGCCCGTAATATCTTGTTACCCACAGGGGAAATAGTGATCAACTCCTCCTGAAATAGTTACCTATTATACCCAATAAGGGATTTTACTTTTCTCCCAAAACAAAACAAGAAGAAAATACAAAAACAAAACAAACAAAAACAAAAACAAAAACTCCACATGGTTCCAGGCCAAACCTTCTGGGCAGCCAACAGAAGCAACATGACTCCTTTTCTGGATAGATATTGTTATAGCCACATTGTCCCAAATAAAAATCAAGCCCTTTTAAAGATGAATCACAATTATCAAACACAGAAGGAAATAATATACCGTAATTAAAAATCAACAGCCTAAAAAAAGAAAAAGAAATGATAGATGGCCCTGATTGCTTTAAAATACACAGTAGTCTGAAAGACAATATGTGATAAGTACATTTAAAATTATTGAAATCTTAAATTATTAAAATAAAGCATTAAAACTTTAATGTTAAGATACCATTTTTTAAAGAAGTTTGTTTTTAAAGACAGAACCAAATAGGACCCAGTCATTGGAAAAAAAAAAAAAAAAAACTCTGTGGTTCAGGTAAAAAGCAATTTAGACAATGTCAAAGAGAGAATAACCAAACTAGAAGCTAGATTTGGGTAAATAACTCAAAATACAGCACATATATATAAGGTTTGAAAATATGACAGAGATTGAAAGAAAAAGAACAGAGTGAAAGGATCTCACATGTGTCTAATAGGACTCAAAAGGGAAAGAGGGAGGACATGAGAGTGAGGAATGCAGAGATAATGGCTGAAAAATTCCAAAGTTGATGAAAGGCATTATTTACTGGACCGAATGAATGAATGCAGACTAAAGCATGAATCCTGAGCAAAATAAATAAAAGTAAATCCACAGCAAAATGAATTTTGTGCAAATGCAAAATACCAAAACCAAAGAGAAAAATCTTGAAAACAGTTGACGTGAAAGGCAGATAACCCAAGAAGACAAGACAATTTCACTGACATGACCAATCAAGAACAGCAGGGGAGAGAAGGCAATGGGATGATGGATCTTGAAGGAGCTAAAAGAAAACAACCCTCAACCTCAAATTTCACACCCAGCTAAACTGCTTTTCAACTATTTAATTCAGAAAACAATCAAATAAATGTTATATAAAAAAATGAAGAAATTGTAATAAAAATGGAAATATTGTTTTGATAATTTTTCAAAGGATATGCTTTGAAAACAAACCAATGGTAAATTACTAAGTTGAGACTATATTTTTGTTCACTCCTTTCTAGCTGTTGAAAACCTGTTTTTACAGTAGTCAGGAGGATACAGAGGATAATCCTTTATGTGTAAACTCACTCACTCCAGGTTTTTTTCTTCTAACTGTGCTCTTTTCAGACAATCCTATATCAACTTTTATATAATAACTCTGAGGAGGCTTTCTCCAGCAATGCTGTTTATTTTTGTAGTGACTGCTATGTTTTAATTAATATTGAAATATGGATTTTTGTACCAAAAGAAGCATAACGAATCGTTTTTGTCTTAGTCGATTGAATCAGGTTTAGCTCCAGGGGGCTCACAGACGGCCTATGGAGAATTAACTGTATCGATTCAGTATTGCTGTGTTCATAGTTCGCTTGTCGAGAAGGTTTTTGATCAAGAGCAATAATTGTTCTTGCAATTGAAGCTTTGCTTTGTCAGTCATCACTTTCTTTCTTTTTTTGAAGGTTACGGCTTACAGAAAATTATTTTTAAATTTTTGATTAGATTTTTGTTCAATTAGAAATGTGGGTGCCACATATATCTCTCTGGGAAGAAGAGTTGAGTTTTGGTTCAAGTATTTTCATTACCAATTGAACACTTGGGTTATTGATTCAAGATTGGATGATTCAGATTGTAGACATTTTTAATGCTGGAATAATGAGCCCTTAGGGATGGCTCTTGGGCCAATCTCTTTTCTGGTGGGTGGGGGTACTCAGCATCAGTCCTCCCCCACCCGGGAGCCCACAGGTGCCCCTCCAATGCTGCTGGTCCTGCAGCACTTCGTTCCTTTCCCTTGTACTTGGCTCTTCTGAATGGACCTTCCAGAACCTCCTTCTGTGGGAAGCTCCCCTCCTCTAACCTCGAGGCCCTTCCAGTCGCAGCAGTTTTGACTTCCTGCCTTCCTGGGACCTGCTGACACTCCCCTCCCCAGCAGAGGAGCCAAGCCCGCCAGGCACTGCTCAGCCTTTTGAAGTGGGGACGGAGGGGGGAAGGGGAGGCGGGGGCGGAGGGGGGAA
>RJWJ010025906.1:0-23447 GCA_004363605.1 Indri indri
AAAACAATAGGCTTTGGGCTTTGGAACAGGAAGTAATGCCTGGAAGGCATTACTACACCGGGGAAAATACAGAAATCAAAGAACTGGAAGAACTTCACAATCTCAAGGAACAGGTCTTATGAGAGTGAGTTTGTGTGAGAGCTCAAACAGCACAAAGTTATGGTAGGAGATTTGTTTAAACTATATACACAAATGTTAAAATGAAAGGCAGCTCTATGGTTTATGTTAGCACAATTACAAATAAACCGTAATATCTAAAACTTTTTCAAATGTTCCTCCGGAGTTTAGCTCTATGAGTGCCGTAGTGTTCAAGCACACGTCATCCTTAGGGATCGGTTCACCTACAACTGAAACTCAGTCACCTTCGGTGGGGAGCAGAGCGGCTGTTTAGAAGCACACAGCAACACTACGCAGCAGTTTCTGAGAAAATGAAGAATATAATAGCCAAATGAGATTACAAGAGGGGTTTAGGTAGGCAGGATATAATTACCCAAACTGGAGTAACCAGGATAACAAAGCTGACTTTCCACCATTAGCAAGAAGAGGCATGGGATCTTCAATGACCACTAATAGTCTGTGATTTTTCATTTCATATAAAAGAAAGTCAGTTTGTCAGTTTATCCTACTCAATGCAATGGTCTTTAGGAAAAATTAAAAATAAAGGAGTCAATTTATCTCCCAATTAATCTACTAGGAAGACTAAAGAAAATCTCATTGAGGAATACAGGAACATAAAAACATCGCTAAAATTGCAATCACTGCCTCTCACTTCCCAACAGCCACATTGGAGTTGTATCACTTCTAATTTCATTTGATTCAAGACAAAGACAAAGTAGCCATATTCTTTTAGAACAAAAATGAACAGCCATGTGGATTTTTTACATAGTACTCTTCTTCGGCAAAAAGCCACACAACTTTTTTTAAAAATCGTTTCCAAGGATGAAAGTGACTTTGCCAAGCAAAGTGGCTTCAAAACAGGCCTCAAAAATACTAATAGAAAGACAGATGGTTCCACTAAGAGTTTGGCTGCCAAAATGGAAAGAAAAAAAAAAAGAGTGATGCTATTGAAGCTGACTGCAAAGTTATCTGATGACTACAAATACTTTTGTCCCATTGCAAGTGCTAACTCTGCCTCCAGGGCTGATATAGCCAAAATACTAACTTCCCCACATCCAACTTCCCTGTATTCCCACCCCTCCTAAATAAAACCTGTCAGTGCCAAGCCCCACAAAACAGCACAAGCATGCACTTGATTCTGAATGACTGCTCTGCAGAAGCAAAATATTGCATTGAAGAACTCCTATTTAGGAACAGACCCACAAGGAAAATTGCTTTTCTTTTCAAAACTGCCTGTCACATTTCCTTTTTCTAATTCCCCTTTTCCTTCTCCTCCCTGTCACCAAACGGCCCTTGGGCCCTATGAGTTTAGGCGATACAAACTCAATTTGTATAAAGAACACAAGAAGCAGCACCACAGAGAGGTGAAGATAGTCTGCAAGGATACAAAAATAATCCAGTCAAGAGACAGTACAATTTTCTTTCCAAACTACTACTACAATAATACCTCCACTTTATTTCCTTCAGGGCAACTGTCATTTCTTTTTAACCAGATTGCTACTAGATATAATAGAAATTGAAATATTATATGGTCACTGACTCTTTCTTTCAATGGCTCATTTCACTACTGCATTTTTACTTTTGCATGATGTGTTTATTGTTGGCATTGTTACTAGGATACGACCACTTTCAAATGATGGAGAATTAAGACCTCTGTCACTTTAAGGCAATGAAATTTCATTCTTAATGTTAGGCAGGTTTGACTTATATATTCCTATTGTTTAATTGTAAACTTTATTAATTTTCTAATCTTAAGCATTAAGTTCTTATAAAGCACCATTTTAATATACATTAAATTCATATCAAAGTTCCACAAAAATGACGACATTTATTATAAATATAATACATGCTTAAACAAAGTATATTTGCTGACTTCAGGCAAAATCTCTGTGTTAAAAGTTCATAATCACAGAAACTTAAGGGTGGCAAAAACATGGTATAAAATTTTAAAATTATGAAAAAGTATGTCAGGAACACACCTATTTTATTTGCCAAAGATAGTTTTACGTGGAATAAAAGAATTCAAAAAGGTAATGATCAAAATATCTTAAATGATGAATTATTTATGATTATCATCTTAATATCATTGCTATTTCTTAAAGCAATATTTCACACAACTGGTGCTTGATCAAATAAAAATCTTTCTTTATTAAACAATGCTCTCAAATGTGTGTGACTATCTGTATTATTTATCATGGTTCTTAACAAAACAACATGGTTCATATAAGTATACGTGGCTATCTGTTCACATGAACAGAATTGGGCTTTGCGTATATTACTAATACAATATTATTTTATATCATGCATTACTATGCAAATTGTTATTTATAAGAAAATTTGAAAGAACGTAAACTATAATGGTCTATATGAAATATAATACAGTTTTTAATTATATTTCTCAGGAGTCCATGATTAGAAAGCTTAACAAAATTCACTACGTAATTTCTGATTTCTGATGTTTTGAGTAATGGCTTATAATAGATTATTGATTTTTTCTCATGTAATACAAAATTTATAAGAAACTCAGTATTCTTATGTTGAATCTCAGTTTACCGTATTTTTAAAAAAACACACAAAAATTACCAGTTGGGGGAAAGGTGAACTGAGGTGACTACTCATAGTTACAAGGTTTCTTTTGGAAGTGATAAAAATATTCTGGAACTAATGGGGATGGCTGCAAAACATTTTGAACATACTAAAAACCACCAAATTATACACTTTAAAAGGGTAAATTTTATGGAATATGAATTAAACCTCAATTAAAAAAATAACCAAAGCAGGAGAAAAAAAACCCTTATAAAAATATATAACTTTACTGCATGAGGGATTATTGAGTGTGCTTTGAACAGTCATGTCTTATACTAGAAAAATGCTTCAGATTTTTATAAAGCACTGCATATACATTAGTTCATTCATACTTTGTCTAGCCTCTTGGATTCAGTAGGTCAGATGTTGTTTTTTCCAATTTTATTAATAAGGAAAACTGATAGGAAAATGAATAGTTTGGTGTACTTTACACACAATCACACAGACAAAAATTCTTTGAGTCTTCTTAAAAAATTTTATAATAAAATATAATAATTTCCTAAAATAAAAATACTGATTGAGATAAAGTATACAAAAACATTGTGACAAAATAAATTCCCCAAGATTTTCTCACTGTAAAAAAGGATCACATTAAAATAATCTTTAAAATATAAAATTCTATTATGTCTGAAGAGATTTTTATACCAAGGGTGGCATTTTGACTAACTTTAATTTTTACATTACATTTTATTTTGCTTCATGTTTTCTGCACAAAATATTTTTCAAACTTTCTATGTGTATATATATTACTTTAACAAGCTGAAAACTGATCAGAAAAACAGAGACGCAACAGAATATCGCAGTACCTGGCATACAGCAGAAAAATATTTAACACAGGAATTGCCATTCTTTCTTACCTGCTTTATAGACCCTATCCCAAAGATCTTAAATTGTTAGTTATTTCTTCTTTGGTAGAAAATAGGACAAAACTTCTTTGATATTCAACTAAAGAAAGATTGATAATAAATATAAATTTTTCACCTCAACAGGCTCTAATTTTCATAAAAAATATGTAATGTTAACATTTCCTTCAAAGTTTCTTGAAATCACTCCGAATTATTTTGACTTTTATTTATTTTTTGCTGATATTTCCTATACCACTGGTACTTATTCTGTGCATTGGATTATGAAATGTTTTAACATTTTCCATTGCTTGCCTATGTTGGTTTTCTCTTCACCAATAGATTTAAGATTGTTTCTGGCCAAGAGATCTTTTATTCTTCTACCTGTCCTCAGATTGGAGACTGTAAAATGTAGCTGAAAACTTTACCTGACTTTGCCCAGAATTAAACCCAAGCCTAGAAGGTCAAATAATTCCCAAAGAGGATACTGATAACACACAATGAGGAAACGATACTCTCTTCAATAAATGGTGCTGGGAAAACTGTATATCCACATGTAAAAGACTTGAATTTGACCCTTATCTTAAACCATACAGAAAAAATCAACTCAAAATAGGTTAAATACCTAAAAGTAAGACCTGAAGCTGTAAAACTCCTGAAAGAAAACATAAGGAAAAACTCCTTGACACTGGCCTTGGCAGTGATTTTTTGAATATCAGATCAAAAGTTCGAACAACAAAAATAAACAAGTGGGACTACATCAAACTAAAAACCTTTTGTACAGCAAAGGAAACAATCAGGAAAATGAAAAGACAGCCTATGGTTTGGGAGAAAATATTTGTGAACTATATAACTGATTATGTGTTCGGTTCAAAGTATATAAGGGACTCTCACAACTCAATAGCAAAAACAAAACAAAACAAACCCAATTATGAAATGGGCAATAGATATTTTTCCAAAGAAGACATAAAATGGCAAAGAGGAGTGCCTGGAAAAGCAACTTCTGAGCCCCGCTGAGGCTCTGCCAAGCCTTTCAGGTTCCTACAACCTAGTCACGAACTGCCTTACTCCTCACCCCGTGTCAGTGGAGGCTGAGATAACGAAACCCCCAGGAGCTACAAGGTCCCTCCTAAAGCTTGGGGTACTCAAGTACTCCACCTAGGGGATCAGAATCTACCACAGACACAAAAGAACATCTCGGCAGCTGGCCAGATCACACAAACATCAACCAGTAACAGGGAGAACAACAATGTAGCTCATAATAGCATCTTCCAACTCAAGCAAACAGGGTGTGGCTGATTCACACTCACAAGTACCACTCACCATCACTGAGAGTAAGCTGGGGGACCTAACTCACTACATTCTATTGGGAAGAGGTGAAGACAGCAGGTCAGGGGTAACACAAGGGGTACACCAAACCTGCTAGAACACCCTATAGGCAACTCAGGACTGGCACTCCTCTCCCTGGCATGCTCAGGGATCAATTTCTGGGGACACAGAGACAGGCCTATAAACCAGGCCTAACACCCCCAGGTCTCAACTGAGAGGCCATATGAGAAGGAATCAGCGAAAGAACTCTAGAAACATGAGAAATCAGAGCAAAAGGACACCCCCAAAAGATAACAGAAGTCCTTACCAATGGATACCAAACAAAATGAAAAGATTGAAATGACAAATGAAGAATTTCGAATATGGGTTGTAAGGAAGCTCAATGAAATACAAGAGAAAATTGAAACCCAACACAAAGAAACCACAAAAACAATGCAGGAAATGAATGAAAAAGTAAGAAAATCAAAAATTATTTTTAAAAAATCCAACAGAACTTCTGGAAATGAAAAATGCATTCAAAGAAATACAAAATACAAAAGTGGAAAGCCTTAAGAATAGGCTAGATCAGGCAGAAGAATCTCAGAGCTTAAAGACACCACCTTTGAGTTAAACAAGTTAGTCAAAGAGAAAGATCTGAGAAATGAGAGGAATGAACAAGGCCTGTAAGAAATACGGGATTATGTAAAGAGGCCTACCGTAAGAATCATAGGCATCTCTGAGAGTGAAGAAGAAAATACACAAGGGTTAGAAAACCTATTTGAGGAAATAATTGAGGAAAATTTCTCTGGCCTTGCTAGAAATTTAGATATACAGGTATGAGAAGGTCAGAGGACCCTTGGGAGATTCATCATGAAGAGGCAATCATCACAACACTGGTGTCACCAGACTGGCCAAAGTAAACATGTAAGAGGCACTCCTAAGAGCCATAAGGTGAAAGCAGCAGGTAACTTACAAAGGAAAACCTATCAGACTAACTGCAGACTTCACAATTGAGGCTTTACAAGCCAGAAGAGATTGGGATCCCATTGTCAGTCTTCTTAAACTGAATCATGGCTAGCCTAGAATTTTGAATCCTGCAAAACTAAGTTTCTTGTATGAGGGAGAAAGAAAGACTTTCTCAGACAAGCAAACACTGAGGAAATTTGTCAAGACAAGACCTTCCCTGCAGGAAGTATTCAGAGCTGCATTATAAACAGATCAGCACAATAGACACCCAGGAGTGTAAAATCACCCAAAAGCTAAGGGTCAGAGCCTGGATACCACAATGGCTCAAGAAGTAAAACAAAGCAATAAAGTTCTACTCAATAGGATGAACAGAAATGCATCCCATTTATCAATTCTTTCAATAAATGTGATGGCTTGAACTTTACACTCAAGAGACACAGGCTGGCTGGATGGATAAAAAAAAATACAAACCAAATATCTTCTGTCTCCAGGAAACACATCTGACCCACAATGACTCATCCAGACTCACGGTGAAGGGATGGAAAACAATATTCCATGGAAATGGAAACCAAAAGAAAGCTGGTGTAGCCATTCTCATATCAGATAACATAGACTTCAAATCAGCAAAAGTAAACAAAGACTATGATGGTCATTACATAACGATGAAGGGAACAATTCGACAAGAAGACATACCAATCCTAAATATTTATGCACCTAACACAGGTGCACCCAGATTCATAAAGCAAACCCTACTTGATCTAAACAAAATGATAAACAGCAGCATTGTAACAGCCAGGGAATTCAACACCCCATTGACAGAATGGGACAGATACACCAAGCAGAAAATAAGCAAAGAAACGATGGACTTAAACGGAACTCTAGAACAAATGTGCCTAATGGACATTTACAGAACATTCTACCCCCAAACCACTGACTACATGTGCTTCTCATCAGCTCATGGAACATTCTCTAAGATGGATCACATCCTGGGCCACAAAACATGTCTCGACAAATTTATAAAAACAGAAATTGCACCATTTAACTTTTCATACCACAGTGGACCAAAATTAAAATCAATTACAAGAGAAACACTCAACTCTGAAAAGAGTCATGGAAATTAAACAACCTACTGCTGAATAGTTATCGGGTCAAGTAAGAAACTGAGATGGAGATCAAAAGATACTCTGAACTAAATGGCAATGGGTCACAACTTATAAAAATCTGTGGAATTAATCAAAAGCAGTCATAAGAAGAAAATTTATAGCCATAAATGTTGGCATCCAAAAGACAGAAAGATCAAAAATCAACAATCTAATGAATCATATCTCAAGGAATTGGAAAAGGAAGAGCAAACCAATCCCATACCCAGCAGAAAAAAAGAAATAAATAAGGTCAGAGCAGAACAAAATGAAATTGATAACAAAAGAGTTATACAGAAGATTAATGAAACAAAAAATTGGTTCTTTGAAAAGATGAACACAATTGGCAGGTCTCTCTTGATAGATTAACCAGAAACAGAAAAGAAAGGACCCTAATAAGCTCAATTAGAAATGAAAAATTAGATATTACAAGTGATACAACATGGAGATACAAAAATATCGTCTCTGAATACTATAAAAATCTCTGTGCACATAAACTTGAAAATGTTGAGGAAATGGACAGACTCTTGCAAACACACACCCTCCCTAGGTTCAATCAGGAAGAAACAGAACTCCTGAACAGACCAATATCAAGCATAGAAATTGAAGCAGCAATAAACAAATCTCTGAACAAAAAAATGTCCCAGACCAGATAGTTTCACAGCCAAATTTTACCAGACCTACAAAGAAAAACTGCTACCTATACCACAGAAATCATTTCATAACATAGCAAAGGAAGGAATCCTCCTTACCTCATTCTGCAAAACCAATATCACCTTGATACTAATGCCAGGAAAGGATATAACAACAACAAAAAAAGAAAGCTACAGACCAATATCCCTTATGAATATAGATGAAAAAATTCTCAATAAAATCCTAGCAAACTGAATTCAGCTGCATATCAAAAAGTAATCTACCATGGTCACGTGGGCTTCATCTCAAAGACCATTATTAGCCTCTTGACAGACATAGAAAAAGTATTTGACAAAATTCAGCACCCTTATATGATAAGAACTCTTAACAAAATAGGCATAGATGAAATATACCTGAATATTATAAAAGCCATGCATGACAAACCCACAACTAACATCATACTAAATGGAGAAAAACTGAAACCACTCCTGCTTAGAACTGGAACCAGACAAGGTTGCCCACTGTCACCACTTTTGTTCAACATAGTGCTGGAAGTCTTAGCCAGAGCAATCAGGAAAGAGAAGGAAATCAAGTGTATCCAAATGGGGAAAGAAGAAGTCAAACTATTGCTCTTTGTTGATGATACGGTCTTAGAAAACCCCAAAGATTCTGCCAAGAGACTCCTGGAATTGTTAAATAAATTCAGCAAAGTCTCAACTTACTAAATCAATGTACACAAATCGGTAGCATTCCTAAACGACAACAGTCAAGCTGAGAATCAAATCAAAGACTCAATACCTTTCATAATAGAAACAAAGAAAATAAAATACCTAGGAATATATTTAACCAAGGAGGAGAAGAATCAACATTGTTAAAACGTCTATACTACCCAATGTGATTTACAGATTCAGCGTAACCCCCATTAATATACCAACGTCATTTTTTTTTTAACAGATCTAGAAAAAGCAATTCTATGCTTTGTATGGAACCAGAGAAGACACCGTATAGCAAAAGCAACCTTAAGCAAAAACAACACATTGGGAAGCATCACTTTACCAGACTTCAAGCTATACTATAAGACTATACTACAAAACAATATGGTACTTGCACAAGAACAGAGACACAGACCAAAGGATGAAAACAGAGAATCCAGAGAACCATCCTCACACAGCCATCTTATCTTTGACAAAGCAGACAAAAACATTTGTAAAACATTTACACTGGGGAAAAGAAGCCCAATTCAATAAATGGTTCTGGGAAAATGGCATAGCCACATGTAGAAGACTGAAATAGGATCTGTACCTCTCACCACTCACAAAAATTAATTCATCATGGATAACAGACTTAAACCTAAGGCATGAAACTATAAGGATTCCAGTAGAAGAGGTTGGGAAAACTCATATAGATATTGGCCCAGGCAAAGAATTTATGAAGAAGACCCCAAAGGCAATCACAGCACAACAAAAATAAATAAATGGGACCTGACTAAATTAAAAAGTTTCTGTACAGTCAAGGAAGCAATTAATAGAGCAAATAAACAACCTACAGAATGCAGAAAATATTCACATGCTATATAACCAGTAAAGGGCTAATAACCAGAATTTACAAAGAACTCAAGCAAATGAACAAGAAAATATCAAACAATCCCATTAAAAAGTGGGCAAAAGACATGAACAGAAGCTTTTCAAAAGAAGATAGATGGCCAATAAATACATGAAAAAATGTTCACTGTCTCTTATCCTCTGACTAATGCAAATCAAAACTACAATGAGATATCGCCTAACTCCAGTGAGAATGGCTTTTATCCCCAAATACCAAAACAACACATGCTGGTGTGGGTGTGGAGAAAAGGGAACACTTACACACTGTTGGTGGGATTGCAAAGTAGTTCAACCACTATGGAAAGGAGTATGGAGAGATCTCAAAGAACTAAAAGTAGACCTACCATTTGATCCAGCAATCCCGTTACTGGGTATTTACCCAAAGGAAAAAAAGACATTTTATAAAAAAGACATTGGCACTCAATTGTTTATAGCAGCACAATTCACAATCACAAAAATGAGGAAACAACCCAAGTGCCCATTGATACATGAGTGGATTAATAAAATGTGCCATATGTATACCATGGAGTATTACTCAGCCATAAAAAGTGGTGAATTAATAACTTTTGCAACAACCTGGATAGACCTGGAGACCATCCTCCTAAGTCAGGTATCTCAAGAAAAGACAAAGAAACACCACACATACTCACTATTTAATTGGAACTAAATGATCAACACTCATTTGTACATATGGTAGTAAAATTCAATGGAAATCAAGCAGGTAGGGGGAGGGGATGGTTTAATTGACACCTAACAGGTACAATGCACACTTATCTGTGTGATGGACACACTTGCAACTTTGACTCAAACTGTACCAAAGTAATTCATATAACCAAAATGTTTGTACCCCCATAATATTTTGAAATTTTTTAAAAAAGGCCAAAAGGCATATGAAAACATGCTCAACATCACTAATCATCTGGAAAATGGAAATGAAAACCACAATGAGATATCACTTCATACTGGTTAGGATGGCTTTATCAAAAAGACAAAAGATAACAAATGTTAGAAAGGGTATGGAGAAAAGAGAATCCTCTATGCTGTTGGTGGGAATGTAAGTTAATAAAGCCACTATGAAATAGTATGGAAGTTCCTACAAAATTTGAAACAGAACTATTATATGCCCCATCAATCCCTCCTTTGGGAATATATTCAAAGGAAATGAAATTGGCACCTCACGGAGAAATCCGAACTACCATAGTCATTGCAGAATCATTAACAATAGCCAAGATATGAAAACAACCTAAGTGTCTGTCAATGGACTAATTGATTATGAAATTATGGCCTATACATACAATGAAATATTAGTCAGTCTCAAAGAAAAATAGGAGATCTCGCCATTTATAGTAACATGGATGAACCTGGAGGATGTTAGGCCAAGTAACAAGCCAGACAGACAGAGAAAGAAAAAATACTGCATGATCTCACTTATATGTGAAATCTAACAAAAGTGGAATGCACAGAAACAGAAAGTATGATGATTGTTATCATGGGTGTGGAGGGAGTGGTGGAAATGGGAAAATGGAGGTCAAAGGGTACAAAGTTGTGGTTATGTACAATGAAAAAATCCAAAGATCTTATGTTTCACACATAGTGACTTTCGTATACCGGAAATTTGCTAAGAGAGTAGATTCTACATTCTAGGTCCTCTTAATAACAAAAAAGAAAGAAAGGAGGAGGGGGAGGAGATGGAGGAGGAGGAGGAGAAAAAGAAGTAGTAGTAGTAGCAGCAGCAGTAGTAGTAGTAGTAGTAGTAGTAGTAGTAGTAGTTCTGGTAGGTGATGGACATGTTAATTTGCTTGGCTGTAGTACTCATTTCACTATGTCTATGAATATCAAAACATCACGCTGTGCCCCTCATAGACAAAAACAAACAAATAACTGGATTTTTACTCATGAATCCCGCCCAAATGAACTTCACCTGACTCATACTCAAGAACAACTTTTCCTCAAAACCTAGCTTAAGTGTCACTGTCTTTAGGAAGACTATCTAAACTCTCCAAGCAAAATATATTCATTCATTCATCGAGCATTCACTTCGTACCAGGCATTGTTATAGTCTGAATAAGACAGACAAGTGTTATGGAAAAAATAAAGCAGAGGCAGAAGAAAAGGAATGCTGGAACAGAGGCTGCAGGTTTAAATGTGCAATCAATGACACAGTGACATTTGAAAACCCAGAGGAGGACAGAATATAAACCTCTGAGTTAATCTGGGGAAAAATGTTGCAGGCAAATGGAAGAAGAAGAGATGTTAAAAACCTAAGGTAAGAGTGTACTTATTGTGTTCAACAATGTTTCCTTCTCCTGTATGTACTCCGTATATAATAACTATCCCCTTAGGTCGAAATTATTTGACTGTGTCTCCATGGCTAAGCTACTTCAAGGACAGGGGACTAGCTAACTCATATTGGTATCCACAGTACCTACCTTAATGCCTCATACATAGCAGATGCTCAGCATTTGTCAACTGAACTGATTATTTTAAAAGATATTCACTATTAGAAAAGTATACCCATGTTTTAGCTTAGTTTCTTTTAAAAATAGTAACTAGTTTGTTAAACCATTCCTTTTATACAGTGGATCTTGGGCTTTATTTCATCTCATTCAGGATTCATGATCTTTCCTCAAAGCAATGCCCTGAACTGACAGATAACCGACACCAATTTCCCCATCCAATCCATTACCTTTCTCAGATCCTAGTTTTACCCTTGATGATGCTAACAGTTTGGTTTCACGTGTTTCATTAAATGGAGAGAAATAAGAACTCTGATATACCCATCAGGAAATAATCCAAGAACTGCTGCTACATGTTCTTCATGATAAAAATACAAATCTTGATTACTCATATGAAATGAATGCAAACACAAACATAATTAAAAAATAAGTTCAAATATGAGACATTATGTGCTGTTAAATGCACTTTAACTTTTGCTATCTCATTTACCAGCACTATATAAAGTGAAGTAACTTGGATGTCTAGAAATAGATGAGATACAGAGCTTTATTTGAAGAAATGATCTTGTATATGCTCAAAAAAAAAAAAACCACAAAAAACTAAAACTAAAGCAAAACAAAACCTTTTGTTAAAAATCGAAGTCAAAAGCTGTGTCCTTAAACTCTTTGTATCATTTGTTATTTTGCTGCAGAAAATAAATGTGTGATTATACTGCTTACATTTCTTTTGTTCAAATTTTTCCGGTGAGTAATTTCAATTTTTTACTTAGCAGGTGCTAGAATGGGGTGAATGGCTAGTGATTGGGTATTTTTTTTGTTTGTTTATAGCATACAAAGAGCAAACTGAGTCAGTAACGGAAAATGTTACATTAGTTGTAAGAAGGCCTTAGGGCAGTGTTCCTGCAAACAAAAACAAAAATAACATTTCAAACTACTCCCCCAAATGCAACTATATTAGAGGCAAGCTAATGTCTAGCTCCATTCTCTAGGATGTCAAAAATAATGCTCTTTGAGTAAGATGCTGCCTCACACTTTCTGATAGAACACAGCACTCAGATGCTTGTCTAACTGTACAGCAGCTAAAGACACACTAGCAGTAAGCCACTCACTGAACATTTATCACTGAAAAGAAAACACATATGAAATTACCGAAAAGGCCATGGTAGATGTTTCCTGAGCTGAAAATGTGAAATACCTTTGTAATTGAACACAGTATCTATCATTTATCTAATCAAAGATTTTTAATATTCTAGTCAAGAACAAAAATTATACAATATATCATTATAAATACATTCAATAACAGGGAGTTGCAACAATCTAAGCAAAGTATGGCTAATTTTACTACTTTGCTAAATTTACTTTATTCTTTCTAACACAAAGCACCGCAACTTGCCTACACACAATGACAATACTTAAAGAATGTGAATTACACAATGTCACGGGTTCTTTATTAAATCTATAGACTACTTTCTTGATTAGAAAAAAATTTTCTTTGTCCCCAAAATTGTGAAAATTCTAGTTTTACATACATGCTTTATGGGATGAACAGATGACATGGACTGACTACCTGAGTTCTTGCCATCCACCTGCCTTTTACCAAAATTCCTTTGATAGATAGCTGTTAATGTTAATACCTATTCTGTTTCCTCAGCTTCTCTTGATGCGTGTTGACTTCCTCAAAATTCTATTTTTACTGATTTAAACTCACAAAAACCCTATGAAATAAATACTTTCATTGCCCTCATTTTACAGGTAAGGAAACTGAGGCAGGCCTAAAGTCAGATAGACAGCAAATTAAAGAGCTGGAGTTCAAATCCAGGCCTACCTACAACTAGGCTTTTAATCACTTTGCATTACTGTCACTAGAGCAAAGGATATGCTACTTATAAATAAATCCTACAAGATCAAAATAAATTATAAGTTGCATGAAAAATTTTAAAATGACAAAAACTTTGAGTGACACAGTTGGAAAATAATTATTCAACATGTAAATTTTTTAAGTATGATGAAAAGAATATTAAACATTATATATCCTAGAAATACCTCCTGCTAAAATACAAGTAGATCATGAATACATAATAACCAACTTACTTTTTGATGCAGAACATCCAAGAAAATTGGAGGCTTGGAAGGCTCCAAGGCTTTATCTTGGGTTCTAGGTGCTGTTATCTACATTTACCCTATTTTCCTTAACTACTTTCAATTTACCAGTTTTTTCTTTCTACCACACCTCCAATTTTCCTGGATATTTATTTTATAGCTTTGGTGGAATACTACTGATGATGATCATGATAATCATGATGATTTTTTTGACAAACATTTATTGATTGTTCATGTAGTGCCAGACATTTCTCAAGGTACTTGGAATACTACATTGAACAAAACATACTAAAATCCTTGACTTCATGGAGTTTATATTCTATTACTATAAAATACTAATGATCATAATGTACACCTATAATTCAACCACAGACTTTACCTCACTTAGGTCTGGAGTTCAAATCAAAACTTCCTTTATGATCAGTAAAACCTCAAGCTACAAAATTAAAGATAAGTGTTTCCTGGTTTGTACTGCCTACTAGAACTTGCAGTTCACTATTTAAGCATCATCAATTTAGATACTCTGATTCCCACAGATCAAGTTTAACCAAACATGAATTCGCAATCAAAAATTTAACAAGTAAATGAAAAATAATCTAGCATGTGTAACAGCAAAAACAGGAAAGAACAGGCTTAAATACCCAAAGACATCCAAATATTGGATAGTCAGATGAAAAATAACATGCTAAAATATTTACTTCATTAAAAGTTACAATAAAAATTAGTAAAAATATTAAGAAATATCAAAGAAATTCAGCAATATTTGAAAAATAATTGAAAAGAATTTTGAGAAATGAAAAATATATAACAGAAATTTAAAATTCATTGAGTGGATAGCAAATTAGACACAAGTGATGAGAGAAGTCACTAACCATAAAGAAAACCCAAAAAAATTAGTCAGATTCCAGTGTGCAGAGACAGGGAAATGAAAAATATGAAAGAGAGACGAAGTGTCATAGAGGCTAGAATAAGATGTTTCAACCAATGTCTAGTCAAAAATTTAGAAACTAGAACGAAATGGAGAAAGGCAATATTCTAAAAACTAATGGCTGAGAATTTTTCTGAATTTGAAAGATATAGGTCCACAGCTGCAACAGCTAAAATGTATACAAACAGAACAAATGAAAATGTCACTTAATGTCCTGTATTAAAACTCCAGAAAACCAAAGGCAAAGATAAATTTTAAAAGCAGCCAGATAAAAGTGACCAACCAAGGTATGATAATTAGTCTGACAAGAAATTTATAAACAGTAGTATTAGAAGTCGATGGAAAGTAATAAAATAATATAACTGCCAACTTCAAAATACATTCACAATAAACACTTTGAAGAATAAATGCAAAAGAAAGGCGATTCTTTTTTTTTTTCAGAAAGAGTCTATCACAACTTACCTCCTAAAGGAATCTCTAAAGTTATGTTTCAGAAACAAGAAAACAGAATTTTGAAGGAATAGTCAAGATACAAGAAGAATACTAAGTGAGAAAATTGGTGAACATGTAAGTTAATACAAATATACTTTGTTGAATGAAAATATCTAATGTCCAATATTTAAAGGAAAAAAGAGCTAAATCCAATGATCATAATGTGTAAAACAAGAGAATAATGACCATACCTATAGAGTTCTAAGATTATTTTAAAATTCAGGAGGAGGAAGAAAATATTTGTCAATTTTAGACTCTATTTACGTAAGTAGAAATGCTAAATTTTCAAAGATAACCCATAAAATGTAAATAAAGTAGATAAAACCAATAAAGATAAATCATGATATAAGAAAAACAAACTAAAAATCAATGCATAAAAAATTTTAAAGATACATACAAAATGTGGTACAAATAGAAAACATGAATTAAATGATAGACCTAAGTTTGATTACAATAAATGTAAGTGGACTAAGTTCATAAGTTAAAAAAACAGAGACCAACACATTAAAGATTTTTAAAAGTCCAGCTATATTTAGTTTACAAGATACATTTAAATCACAATGACCCAAAAAAGTGGAAAAAAGACGGAAAAAGATATATCTGGCAAATATTAACCAAAAAGAGCCTATAGTAGTACCTATATTAGTATCAGACAAAATAGACTTTAATATAAAAAGCAAGAAGCTTCTATAAGTAACACTAAAGTTTCAATTCAACAGGAAGATAAAATAATTCCTAAATGATATGCATCTAATAGAACAGCCTCACAATTTACGAAGCAAAAAATGAGAGAGCTACAAGGAGAAATCAGAAACCTCTCACATTCTAGTGGAACATTTTAGCACAACTTTATTAATTACTGATAGCTCAAGTAGACAAAACATTTAGGAGATACAGGCAATCTGGACAACAAAATTAGCAAGCTTAATCTAATGGACGTATGCAGAATTGTTCATCTGATAATTACAGAATATAAATACTTTTCAAGACACATAGAACATTTGTAAATATTGTCCACACACTAAGCCATAAAGCAAGAATGAAGAGATTTCAGAGATTTAGTATTGTGTGAAAATATGATGATAGAATTTGGTTTGAAATGAAAGGGGAAATCTTTGTATTTAAAAATGAACTCCAAAAATAACAATTTCATTGTCTGAATGAATGGTTTTGTCTTTAACTTAAGTTTATAAGGTACATTTCGTTTTATTTTTTGAGACAGAGTCTCACTCTGTTGCCCTGCATAGAGTCCAGTGGCGTCATAATAGCTGACTGCAACCTCAAGCTCCTGGGGTCAAGCAATTCTCTTGCCTCAGCCTTCAGTGTAGCTGGGACTACAGGCGCGCACCACTGAGACTGGCTAATTTTTTTTATTTTTAATAGACATGGGGTCTCACTCTTGCTCAGGCTGGGCTTGAACTCCTGAGTTCAAGCAATCTTCTTGCCTCAGCCTCTTAGAGTGCTAGGATTACAGGTGTGAGCCACCATATGCATATAAAATATGAGGTATATTTTATTACAAAAAGATTGAAACATTTACCTGAGAATTTGAGTCTATGCTTCCACTAAAAATACAATTTGGTTATTGAAATATGATCTTTTTTTTCTAAATGTGCTTTATCATTGACAAGTGGGATCATTAAAATAACTGTTTGTTCTCATTAATGTGTGGGTGGCTGGCAGGAATTAGAGATTATTTAATATCACATAGTGGTTAGCAATTCAAAACCTGTACAGTTTGAAGATTGCACTATTGGGGAAAATGATCAGGAAGAATAAATGCAAAGCCACTATTTTGTAAAAAATAAAACAAAACACAGACCCAAAGCTTTTAAACTCTGAACATGTATTTTAAGCTCTTTGTACAATATCTCTTCCTTGAAATAACAAAGAGTTAAAAACATTTATTAAATATATGTTTGAAAAAATACATGTGTAAATATAATAATGTTTTTCCAAAGTTATAAATGTTAGAAATGAAATCGATAAGATATTAGCAGTAACATGAAAGTTGACTTAATCTTATATAATAAAGAGAAAGCCATTTAATTAGTTGAATATAGATTTTAACAAAACCAAAATTTTTAAAATTTTCACTAAATCTCATGTTACCTAACTTCTTGAGTACTTTTTCAAAAGAGCCCAAATATGTAAATAGAGGCAAAAACTATAATTGCATGTTATAATGTATATTAAACCACATTTATATCAATGTGAAATAGTACATAAGGACTAACTTTATTGATTATGATAGCATTTACACAAATTTATAAAGTAAATTCTCCAATATGATTTGTAAGTAATTATGAAAACTAAGTCCTAATGTTCGTATGAATCTTAGTGTTAAACATACTTCTAATTCCAGAATCAGAAGATGCATAAAGACTTTTCAGCCTTTTATTTATTCTGCCCTGTGTTTGACTGTCCACACTGCCAGTGGTATTATTCTTCAATACATTTCACTGTAATTTTTAAATGAAATGTATCAGAATCTCATAAGGAAAATTTTTGTAAACACTTCTACACACATCCTTGAATTAAGGATATCACAGTTCATAACTGATCCGAAAAAATGACAATGTATCACTTATTCTTATTGGATCATTCATCTTTCAAAACTACTGTTTTTCATTTAGTCTAAAACATGATTAATATTGCTTACATAGCTACTTCTCCTAAAGGTCACATGCGGTTCTCAACACCACACACGAACGTTTAGCAAGACCTGATCCTCATCACAGAGAGACATTAGTCTGTAAATGGCTCACCTGGAAGAATGCTATAACAGAAGAAAAATACAATGTTTCAATATGTGCATTTATCAGCAATATTTCAAAATGCAAGGAAAAATATTATTTCAATTTTATTAGCAACTAGTTCTTACTTGATATTTTGCATGTATTTGCTGACAATTTTCTTGTTAAATCTTTCTCTGCACTAGCCCTAACACTCCATTGGTTGGTAAGTTCTTTTCACCACATAATTTTGAGGAGGGGGGAAAAAAAGAAAAAAACTTTTCGGATAGGCATATCGAGTTAAAAATACTGAAGTTATCAAAGAAGATTAAGAAAGATGAGACTGGTGATGGAAGAAAAGGGAGAGAGATGTTGAAAGAAATAAATATATGACCAAGAATATAAGTAGCGTAGAGAAGAGGGAAAAACCTAAAAAATGCATTTAAACATCTTCCTAATTTCAGTATTGTAGCAAATGTATAATCAAGATTTCCAGATCCATCACTTTTAACTAGATATGTGCTCTACTCTTAGTTGCATTTCTAAACCACTATAGGTATTAAACAGCAATTTACATGTGATTTGCATTTTTTTTGTACTTGTGGTTTTGGTAAGTTTTCCAAACCTAATGACTGTTCCTTTGGCCAGCAACATAAATGCTATAATCACACAATTATTGTGCTGGGAACAGTTTAATTCAGCATTTTGTTCTCAACCACAGAACAATTACTCAACAATTTTGGTTAACCAGACTAGCTAGCTGCCTGGAGAGAAAGAGAAATATTCACAAGATCTATTGTCTTACATAAAGGCAGCTACTAGATCTGCTGGAACTTCTTAGCATTGGTCTGCTAACTTCTCTTCAGGATCTTTTATGTACCTCATCTACGAAAAGGACAAACTGCAGGTTTTCCTTTAAGAACTTGCTATTTGTTCAGTTCTTTTAATTGCACATTTGCGTATTTTTAAAAGAACCTGAGGTTTTGGTGTGTCTGGAAATATAGGCCTATAGATAAATGTACTTTAAAAATTTAATATAATGATAGCTAATACAAAGAACTGCAAATACAAAAGTATAAGTGCAAAACTCTTCCTTACAGGTGTCCTGTAGTGCTTAAAGTGACGGTAAAGGCTTCTGAACTGTGGGCGATTTCATCTGTCATTTAAATTACATGACTTCCTAACTGTGCAACTGGCTTAATGTCAATCTTCCTTCTATATTTTTAATTTTTAAAATAGAAATGAAGGCCATTTACATAATCATGGCTGTTCTTTTTGTATCCTTATTTTGTTTAATATTAATTTTAATTTATCAGAATGGAAAAGTATGGGCTAAGCATATCACTATAAAATACTTAGAGATAAAGCATCAAATAATTTATTTACCTGTGTAAAATGTACATTGAAATTATCATCTTCCTTGAATATTTCTCACAGTACAGACAACTATTAGACTAGTACTATGTCATACTTCGTAGATTTTGAACCTACTTAGAAACAAAGTAGTCTATGGTAAACTGAGCCAATGAATGGTCAAGGGTGGTAGTGGAGGAAAATAGGCAATCCTAAAAGGAGGTCTCCTTTTATCTCCCATTGTTTTTTTTCCTAGTCTCTTTCTTTGTTTTCTTCTCTTCTGTTTCATCTTTCCATTTTCCTGCTTTTTACTTTAAAGAGTAGCTAGGGAAAAGGTAAAGAAATTATAATTTCATAGTTTGAAAAATCCTAACTTATGGTAAACAGAGAAACTATGGTTTTTCCATGTAAAGATACCTTGAAAATCAGAAAAGAGCTCAAGTATAAAGATAACCCCTTAATCAAGAGGTGAAGACAAAAGAGGAAGTGAGAATTCGGGCACCTTAACATTTTAATCGTGGGTGTCTATATATTTGAATGAACCGATCAAAATAATGAAGTGAAATACATTGACAAGGGATTCTTTATGCCAAGATTATTCACTCACTGAAGAATGTCAGTGTACAAAAAGAACCTTATGTGCACTGGTTTCTCATTTTTTCAAGCTCCAAAAATCTTTTTTACAAACAAAATATAATACAGAACCCTAATCATGAAAGCTTAGCATGGAAAGCTCAGGCTCACCCATACCAACCAGGTCTTCCCTCTTAGTACCATGATCCCACCCCAGGTCCCTCGCACTCTGGAGGAACTCCATGAACCTTATGAAATACTGTGAAAACAATTTGAAACCACTGATTACCACATGAAATACCAAAATCTGATGATACAGTTGATGTAGTAGAGAACATTATGTCTAACACAATCATGTGCTCACGTATTATGGTGTCATATAGATACAACTTGTAATAATACACAAGCCAATTCCAACTTAGGAGTCTTTATATCTCCTAAGTAAAAATCCAATCAAGCACAAAGATCTTCTATACAATAGTCACAGAATTAATTTCCTTTTAAGCATGAAATTCAATTATCATATTATATAAGTTTCTGGTATAATTTCTAATTTTTTAATCCAGGTATTGAAATGAGCTATAATTAGAGAACAAACATTTGTAGAACAGAATATAGTCTATAAAAAGAGAATGCTGAAATAGTATCAGGTTCTTCTGAATGAAAATAACTAAACTTAGTGCAAAATTTATGCTAAAAAAAATGAGCCAGATACTAATTCAGAATGAAAAAATTGGCTATATCCTTGCCACTTCCTGGTTAATTTGGCTGAGGGCCAATTTTCCAATATTATGACCATCCTGTAGCCCCAGTAAGTGTTTTATTTATTTATTTTTGTACTGAATTAAAATATCAGCTTAAGAAGGGAAAATGTGAAATGGATGACATATTTTAGAACAGCTTCTCCCAGAATACAAAAATATTCCCCAACTCAAAACTGAAACAAATAGTAGAACTACCAAGCAATGCCAATTGGCGACTCTCTAATGCCATTCAAACGTTGCAAATACTGGGCTCTCAAACTGATTTTAATTATGCAAAAGAAAACTAGGAAATGGTTCAAATATCAATTGCTTTCACAGAAATACAAGTTCTCTTTTAAGAAAAGCATATGACATATCTTTCCTGTATCCTATAAAATTGCAGTAATTACCTGTTCAGATGTTTCTTTGAGTAGGGCAGTAGCAGAAAGGGGATTTCTCTTCTGTAGTCATCAAGACTATGACTCTCAAAAATTATTATTGATACAGAGCAGAAAATATGTGAAAATAGATATATTTACTACTAGAGGAGACAATAACACTGAATAAAACATAGTTCACTAAGTTTAGATACTTTTCCATTAGAACAAATTCCAGAGACAATTAAAAAGAGGTTTCTATTGATAGGCAGACTTCATTTAAAAAGAGGGTCTCTGGTATCATTTTAATGTCAAGTAATATATGGACCACATTGTAAATTCAGCTTGCTACTGAACATTTACTTTACTTTGGATTGGGTGTGTGCAAAGACATTTTGTATCTTTTGTACTGAGATTCAATGAGGGAGCATAATGACATCTAAATGTTTTCATACATACTATAAATATTCACTAGTCAGAGTAATACCACTTAACCTAAAAAATTGTCTGGCCTATGTGTGTCATCATTAAGGAAGGAAACTGGTAATTTCAAGGTAGAATTTTGTAAACCTAAGGCAAAATAATTTATGATCACAATTATTGGAGTTCCTGAAATAAATGCTGAGGTCTAACATTTGGAAGTTTGTGTGTATGTGTGCGTGTGTGCGCGCGTGCATGTGTGTATACATATATATGTGTGTATATATACACATATGTATGAATGTGTGTGTTAAATATACAGTATTTTATATATATGGTATGTATACACACAAAATACTACACTTAGGATAGAAAATAAATGACAGCATTGCTTTTTTAAAAAAAGCACTTTTTTGGAAGAACTGAATCTAAAGGAAAACAATGTTTTTAATGACCTAACAAACCTAACTAAACTTTCAACAAGCAAGGAATTCATAGAATTTTAAATATATTTAAACTCTTAAATAATAAATTTGAGCCTGCATAATGAGAGTCTGTTTTTCAACAGAAGTAATTCATTCACAGAAGCCATGGGGCCTGTGGCTGGCTTATGGTAGTGCTCCAAATCAGTAGTCACACAACAGAGAGCTTATATGATTGCAATGGGCCATATCCAGTAAAACCACCTAAACATACTATAAATAATGGGCTCGGTCTATAATAATTTAGAAAGAACCACTTATAGCTGCATAACACATACTACCATCTCTACAATGGCTAAAATGAAGCACTGGGAACTATTTCCTCTGAATCAGTGTGTTATTGAGTAGCGCTAGTTCGCTTTTTTCCATTTTAACTAAAAAAGTTTTGTTTCAATCAGCCTGCCACTGATCACCTTTCATGTATTAGTGTCTGCCCTAGAATACTCTAGACAACAGTACTGATTCTATCTGTGCTTTCCTTTAAATCCTGATAATCCTTTAAGAACAGCTGGACCTTCGGGTCCCAAACACAAACTCTGTAGATATGTTTGGCTACGATTATGCTGATGCTCTGCTTACATCTTGCTTGCAAATGTCTTTTATATGGTTCTTTGGGGCTCTGAAGTAGAATGGCCTGACATCATCAATTCAACAATACAATGATATAGTTCTCATCTCAATTATAATGTGATATTTAGTCACCTCTAATACTGAGCTGCACTTAGAAAATTATTTTTTAGACATATGACAACATTAATGACACGTTTCCAACTACACTGTATCATTAAATAATCAGGAAGTAACATCTTCAGTTAATCAAATGGTTTTAATACACTCTCAGTATTGGAAACACTATAAATTTTACATTTTACTTAAGCAATTTCGGTGAGCAGCAAGAACAGCAACACGTTCTTCCAGTGTAAAATAATTTCATCAGATTCATCTGACTACATAATACTAATAAAAATTTTAAAATGGTAACAATTGACATCAACTGGGTCTCACTTTTGCCATTTTTGTATGAATCATTCTATCATTAACTAGAAAATCTCAATATACCCACAATAATGTAAATATTACATATATGCGCTACACTATAAGATCTATGAGGTCACGGATTGTGTTTCTCATTTACAATTTTATCTTTTGTATTTGAAAGAGTATATGAAACAGTAGGTGTTTAATAAATGTTGAATGAATGACTAAATAGATGAGAGTATAGCTTTTTAATAAAATGATCAGCAAATTTCATATGACTTTCCCCATCTATCCCATTATTTCATAAGCATCTCTTTAAGAAAATTATTATCTGATAGAAAACCCTAAGCTAGTGTAAATCCCCAACTCTTCATTCCTACGTATGTCCAATGTTGGTAAACAGAAATGAAAATCCTCTTCATCTCTTTCTCCCACTATTCATAGAAGTGATAACTGGTTTCCACTCAGCCACTAGGTGTACCCAACACGCAAATTTCTCCATCTTAAAACCTCTCAACAATATCCTATCCTAAAATACTGAGGCACTAATTTCTCAACCTATCGAGGGGCCTTGACCTAATTCCCTCCTACCTTATCTCATGCCTGCTTTGTCTGCTC
>RJWJ010025907.1:0-23454 GCA_004363605.1 Indri indri
AATGGCTACTTCTCAAACTGATTTAAGTATATTTCTAATATTCATAAATTTAAGTGTTAGCACTGTCCTTCATTGAGGTTTCTACCCTAGACCATAATATGAAGTGAAAGAAATACAACAGAGCACCTAAAATTAAAATCATAGTGTTTGAGCCTTGGACCTTGAAATATACCTAGTCCAGTGGTTCCCAAATGTTGATTTTTAGACCCATGTTGGTTAGGGAAGAAGTTTTTACTGGTGCATGGTGAAGTGAGGAAAATAAGGACAGTAGGTCATGAGTTTTTTTTAAAGCTAAACATTTTTAATTTAAAGGATTGCTTATTCCATGGGATATACCCTTTTAATTTGGGGGAGTTAAACATGTTCTTTATTTTATGAAATGGTGGTGGTAATGAATGGTAGGGCTGTTTTTTTTTTTGATGTCCATACCTGGCAAAAAGTTGGCAGCTCTGTGTCATTTTTTCCCCCCATCATGCTTCTTTCTTTTAATTTTTTTTTTACTGGTTTGTGATAGCTGTGATATCTTAAAAGATGAACCTGACTTTCTCATTTTACAGATGAGAAAACAGACATTGAGAGGTTACTTAATTTGTTCCAGGTCTTACAGCTCAGCAGCTCCCGAAACAAGGACAAAAACCCTGTATCGGATGCTGCCTCTCTAGAATTTCTGGTCTTCAGAAAATTGCTTTCATTATAATAGGTTATAAACTTGAAACAGAAGATCTAATAGTTCTTATGTGCTAATAACTATTTTTGATTTCCAAGTATAAAGAATTTCAAAACACTTAATATTCTTATATAGCTAGGTGCTGAAGTCCACTGATTAGCCTGCATTTGAAAAATCTTAAACATGGCCAAAAGCAGAATTGGCTGTCTCTGAATTCAGCTACTTAGGTTACATGCTATCCCATGCTTGACAAAAGAGGTAAGATAGCAATAAGGTTAGCAGACTGGTGCCATTGTGAGGGTACCCACAGAGAGTACTGTTTCTGCCTCATAGATGCACACCTACACACACATACACGTTTGTAGCGAGAGCCTGCAGCCCACCTAGATTTCAAAGGGAAAAAACCATCAAGGTGAGGAGTAGGAGTTGCTAGAATTATTGGCAGGAGCGTCTGGCCAGTTTTCAGGAGTTTGCAGGCAGTAGTACCCTGTGGTCCTTCAGAGGCTCCCCATCAATTGCCTTAGCTATCCCAGAATATGTTTCAAAACCGAAATAATTAATTCCCTCATCACCTTTGCCTCACTCACCTTAGTAAATCATGAACCAGGTCAACAAATGAACGTGAAGAGAAAGAGTAGAACAGAATGTAATCCCGTCCCTAACGTGGAGATGTTAACTCTAGGAGTACTTTTCCATGGCTTCTTGTATTTGGCTCTGTGTGGCTTCCTTCTTTTGTGAAGAGTTCTTTAATTTCTGAAATGTCAGACACACCTGTAATGAAACGCTAGCAAGGGTCAAAATGCATTTTTGAATTATCTGCTGTCTCTAGAATATGTGCCCTCCTGTTCTTTAATAGGGCGAATATGTGGGTGTTGACTGAATGGCCATAGGATTTTGATCTTCAACAGATCTATCAGTCTTTAAGTTCTTTTATTAGTCTCAATTATAAGGTATATTTAATGTTGAAGAGCAAAGTGAGGTGTTTTTTTTTTTTTTAAACCATGATACAGTTTCACATTATGATGGTCAGGCAGCTGAATTATAGTCACTTACTTGGCCATTTTACATGAACTGTTTTAAGATTACGTTGTTGCGTAATTTTTAACAGAATGAAGTACTGGAAAACAACACTGGCAAAGAAATAACCTAGTAAACTGGCACCTCTAGCAAATGTGGAGGGCAAGTCATGTGGTAAAAAAGGCATAATTGGAAAATTCCCTGTAACACAAAGTGACTCCTGTGGGAGATACTACTGCTGGTGACATTATTTTGGAGCCTACGCCCCTGGTTGACGGTCCTCAGTTGTATTACGTTATGATAATAAATATGTAAGATGACAGGAGATAGATATGTGTCCTACAGATAGTCTGTATATTCCTCAATTGAATAATACACGTTTATCGTAACTATCAGTTAAAGTTCAATTCTATAACCTGGGTCTTTTTGGTTAACTTATGTTAAAATCATAAATGTGTTCTGATAGAGAAAAGCACCCAGTAAGTTGAAGACTTTACAGATGAAATGAAAGTCTATGCCATGGTGTGATGAGCAGTTTAATTTTAGCAGCAAGGTTTTGTGTACAGGGACCTGTAGCAGTTAGTTTTTAGCAGCAGTTGTACAACATTGACATCATTGTGCTGTCTGCTCCCCTTTGAATCATCCAAGCATATCACCCAGAACTTAGTTTTTCTTTCCTTTTCTTGAGGTTTAATAAAGTTGGATTATAACATCATGCTTTGTCAGTAGGTGCCACTTCTGGCATGATTTATGCTCAGAATTCCTTAAATGTAAGCTTTGGATTAAGTTATATACAACCAATTTTCAATTTTAGAAATCTACATATTTAAAAATCAAGTGTGTCTTGATCACTTAAAATGAGGAATATATGTATAATTATATGCAGTGTATGTGAAGTGTGTAGGCAGCAACATTTGGCTCCTAGATCTCTTCATTTTAACATACCTAGATAGGATCCCGATTATAACATCCCATATGACCTAGAAACAACATTATCTGATGCATGCTGGGGATGTTCTTAAGGCATTATGGGAGGGAACTTATGGTAGAGCATGAAGGAACATCTTGAACATGGCAGCTGAGGTGCTTTCTTTGCTGGGAAAAGCTGGGAAGAGACTGGCAGGATGGCGACTTCAGGAGTTAATACCTCTCCAGGTGATAAAGTAAACAGGCTCGATTAATCTTGTGAGAGACACGCCCGAAGATCATTCATGGTTGTGAGAGGCTTTCAGTCAAACTAGCGAGGCACAGGTGTAATGTGTTGTAGGGTATCTATTCATGTTAGGGTTTTTTGTTTTAAAATGTATTTATTACAATTACTGTATGCTTGTTTAAAGTTTGATTGTACAAGTTATTTCATATTGATTAAACTGGTCAGTATTTTGCAGTATAACAGTTTGGATCAGATGTGACAAGGGGCAAACTAATACGGATGTTTTACATGATTAGTCTTGCAGACTGACAGCAAAAGATCCTGCTAGCTGCTCTTAATGCCTTTATTTTCTTAAAATATTGACATTTTGTAAGTTTTAATGTTAAAGGATAAAGTTAATTATATTGTAATATCTCCTGTAAAGTTTGATTTCACTTACCAAATGCAACCATTCTGTTTTTAACATAGTAGTTCAGCTTTCTCTTACGTTTTAAAATCACTTGGAAGTTTTTAATAGTGTGTGAAAGAAAATAAGATCTTAAAAAAGCACTCCACCCCTTTACAAAAGTCTTTGTGATGCAACATCTATTTAGAAATATGATCTTGTAAAGTACAACAGGTATTCTTATCTGTTTAATCTCTTGGCACTTCATAATTGGTTTTTGATTTAATGTTTAGTGGATTATAGATAGCTAATCCTTTTTAGAAGGCAAATTGTCTCTTTATTTGGTACTTAAATTACTCCTAAATAGTGTGACTTGAAAATGAGATTCCTTAAAGTAGCAGTTACATAGTTAATCGTCAATTTTCCAATTGGTATTTTTTTTTACATTTTTGTAAGATACTATGTCCAGGACAAAATTAATTTGTCATGATTGTGTGTTTCAACTTGGCAGATGCATGGATCCTTGTTTGGTTTAGTCCATTTTCTAAAACTTTTGAAAAATGTCTTGGTATTTACCAACTTCAGTTCATTGGTTTTTCTCTTTCATTCCTAAATTGTTGTTCTGTCACATGCTTCTGGGGAGATGATTTCTTCTTTTAAATTCAGACTTTAATCAGTATATAGTGTTTATTTACTTTGTGTACTAGAGCTTAATGTATCACTAATGCTTTTTGTGCTTAACCTATCTCAGAGTGTTTGAAGTAACTGGAATGAAATACTTACCATTAAACTTGACCTCAGAACAAAAAACAAAAGTGCATCTGATTTTTCACTAAAACTTCTAGGATTCACTGGACATCTAAAGAGCTCCCCCGACCCCATAAAATGTCTTAGGATGTAGGACAGATCAGTGCTCAAAATTGTTGCCAGTATTTCTTCGTACACAAAGTTTGTCACTCTCACTCTCAACTATTTAGATTATACCAGCATGACCAGATTCATAGGCAGTAGAGCTAAAAGCATGAATGTTAAAATCCAATAGACCTGGGTCCAAATCCCTATTCAGCTGTGCTACCTTGGGCAAATTACTCAATCTCTTTGAGTCTGTTATGTCTGTAAAATGAGGGTACTACCTCAAAGGGGTTTTCTGAAGGCTTAAATGAAGGTATCTAAAAGACTTAGCACAGTGCTGTGCCCATAGTAAATGCTCAGTAAGTGGTTATTAACATGATTCCCATTTGAAATGGTAAACTTCGACAGGAGCAATTAAGTATTCCATGACTGAAGATGATGCCTTGCCTTTTTCTCTCTGACATGCAAACACATTACTTGATCTCCAGGAAGCACAACTCAGAGTTCATGTCCTACTAATGGTGGGACAGCAGTATCACTCTTCATAGATGGTAGGACGACAGGAAAATGCACATAGTGCAAATTGTGTAACCATCCCGTTTTATAACACCAATCTTTTCCCTCTGTGCAACAGGCAGTTTTTCCAGTTTCACATTTTCTATTAAGCAACTAACAACGTGTTCAAATTTATTTTACTTACCAGGGATTTTAAGAGTATAGTATTTCCTAGGACATTGGCATGGACAAGTGATCGTTTTTTAAGATGACTGAAGTTAGCTGCCTTCAGGTTATTGTACTTGCATATATTTTTACTTTATAGTTGCAGAACAATTCCAAGAATGTTCTTATTTCATTCAGCAAATTTCATTCAGCTAACACATGGAGGTACTGTTCTAGTTGCTGAGGATTCAGGAGCAAACAACTAAAGACAGACTCTCATGGAGCTTATGTACTAATGTGGACATAGACAATAAACATTAAAAATAAAACGTGATATAAATAGCAAAAAAATGCTAAGGAGAAAAATAATGCAAGAAAGGAAAAGAAAGTGTTGGGCCTGGAATTTAAAAAGAGGGTCGCTGGAGAAGGCCTTGCTGAGAAGGTATTATTTCAGTAAAGACTTGTTCAAAGTCAAACTTCACAGCAGACGCTGAGGTTAGAACCCAGAACACCTAATGCAGTTTAGCACATTTATTACCCAGGATATCAGACTTTCTCTTCTTTAGACAATTCATTTTCCCTCAATACGATAACAGGGTGTTTAATCTTGAGTTGCCAAATCATCATATATACTTCTTTTGTGGTCTAATTGTATTCTTGTAAAGTTGACTATGATATAATTCATTTTTCCCCATTGACTTAGATCATAAAAGTGGAGTAGTGATTGACATAGCATTAAAAAGCATTTACTACACTGCTCACTGTTTTTGAACTACATTCTGCACTGTTCTGCCCCCATCCATTTGCTCATCCATTTGTTCTCTCTTGGTAGGACTGTCCTCATTTCCCAGTTCGTCCTCTTCTTTTGAAAATATACCCATCCTTCATGCCTGTCTCAAATACTGTTTTTGTGAAACCTTTCTTGATGGTTATGCTTCCTCCCTCATCTTTTTTTTTTTTCATACAAACTGGATGCAATTCCCTCCCACCCCTCTTGTGAATACCCTTAGCAGTTTGTCTTGCTTCTCTTGTGGGACTTATATTCTGCCTTATGTTTATTTGTGAACTGGTCTCTCTGCTCCCTACCATGCATATGAATACATATGTCCATGCGTACAAAGGACCGAGGACATGTTTTACTCAGCTTCGTATTAAGTGCTCAGTACCATACTCTTACACACCAACTCTTTCAAAGTGAAGCGACATGTTCAAATCTTTTTTGAAGTGAATTTATCAATAGACTGAGTGTAACCCCAGAAAACTTCTGACAAGGAAGGAGTTTAAAATGGTAGGCAAAACTGGGCAGAGGCTGGCTGACGTGCTTGAAAGAGTACGGGATGCTCAATTTGTGCTCTGTAACTTGTTTTCTTCTCTGCTAAGATGAGGGAGCAGATAATATCTGTAGTTCAAATATTCTGCTGAATTGGAGGTTCCAAGGAGTCCCTTCAGGGGCTGTCACAGTAGCCCTATGAGAGTAGCTCTATTTTTTGCTTTCATCTATACTTGTGTTTTTATATCCATATGAGATTTTATTTAAATGGATTACTCATGACCCCCTCACCACTGCCAGAAAGAATTTCAAAACCTCTGGACTAAATGGTCTCTCTGGTTTCTCCTCACCTGAATGTTCTTTGAATGTGCGTGAGTGTGAGTGTGTGTTTATGTGTAGATCTCTATACTAAGCACTATGAGGCTCACATAAAAGATATTCTGCTTCCCCCAAGACTTAAGGCAAACATGTATAAAAGATTAAGTGTGTATGGTATCGTGAATAACTAGAAGACATGCAGTGCTGTTTAAATCCAACTAAATTATAAGCCCTTCAAAAGCTGTTTTCTATTCCTTTATATTTAATATATCTTCAGTTCTAAGTCTGACAGTTTCTCAATTTAATGTGGGATGGCATTCACGCCTTAGGGGCATTTTATACATTTAAAGATGTGCTTTTTTGCTTTCTCATGTTGTCCCTAGGAATTTATATATTGAAATAAGTATTTTTATTTCAAATTAATTTTCTTTTGGTACTCCTTTATATCACCAGTAAGAAATCATTTTAAAAAAATTGTATGTAGGTAGATTATCATCTATGACTATCCTTTAATGTTTATGAAGGGGAATTACAAAATATTTGTTATAAGGAAGTGGTATTGGGTTTGATAGGTTTGAGAACTACTGGTCTGTAGTGTATACTAAGGTACCCAGATGTTTGGAAATGATGGTAACATAATCAAATATCAGATTGAGTGGTAGATGCTGCTAATGATGTAGGAAATTAGAAAAAGGAAAGATTTTTGTGGACTTAGGTAGTCATGAAATCTTCAATGGGAGGAGAGGGTTGTTAGAGGGATCTTGCATATTGAGGACCAGGTACTGTGACAGACATTTGACACACCTTATCTTGAAGAAATAAATGATCAGGCTTGCCAAAGAGACTGAGAAAGCAATTTCTAGGTAGGGTAAATCATAGAATTTAAAAGTTGGGAAGGCCCTATTGCAATCATGTTTGCCAGACATTCTTAGTTCAGGGTTGTTGTCACCCTTCGAAGTTCATGGATGGATTTCAAGGAATTCGTGAATCCCTTGAAATTGTGTATACTATTTAGCATATCTTTCAGAGGGGAATTAGGTTTATAGTTCTCATTGGATTCTCAAAGAGGCCCATCATCTCTAAGAGGTTAAGGCCTACAGATCTAATATGATTGCAGACTCAGGAAGATGGTTTGCTCAAGGCTACACAGCCAGTTAGTGGCAGAAATGAGGACTTAAACCCAGTGACTTCTAGTTTCTTGCTCATTTCACCGCACTTCGCTGAAGGACATGAACAAAGGTGCAGGCAGGATTAAGCTACCATTTTGTAGTAATTGGTGTAAAAACAAAGAACTAGCCTTGGGTCAATTTAAGTAAGTCTGTCAATCTGTTTCCACAATAGTTGCAAAAGGGTGGGCTTCAGTCTGTCTCTTCAAAGTGAACACACATTTTAATTTTTATAGTTGGAATATGCTGGCACTCACCAAAATAGCTTTCTCAGCTGAAGGCAAACGCCCTGAGACATAATATCCTTGAGGCTGTTTCTCCAGGTCCTTCCCAATGGCACTGTTCTTCTGACCTGCAGTAGCCTCCAGTTTTCTGCCTAATCGAATCAATATTACTTTGCCAGATTTATCAGATCCTGTAACTGCCAGAGCCTATTTAGCTAACATGTACCCCGTGCCCCAGTCAGGCTAGTGTCCTTGCTATTAGTATTCCCTTTTCTCCCAAAGTCCTTTCATTCCCACCTTTGTTTCTTTCTTCATGTGTTCCCCCAGTCTGGAATGTACTCCATTCTTCTTTCATTTCCAGATGCCCACATAAGGCACAGTACAATTCTAATCTCCACAAAGCCTCTCCTAGTTACTCTTGGCCATTTTGCGCTTCCTCTGAACTCCTCTTGGATTTCTTGCTTATACTGCCCATGCTAGAACTTTGTTATGTACCACCACGGGGCTTTTCAGTGGACATTCTTAGTGGTCACCTTGGGAGTTGGGGTTCCAGGAATTTCGGGGTGGGACTCTGGGCATCCCTAATCCCTGCTTCAGCCAGGGAAGTTCCACTTTGGTGATATATATGGGCAGGCTGGCATGAGTTTTTAGCTGCTCTCCCTGCCCCCATCCCCCAGAAATTTGAAAAACACTGGCTCTATCTTATGTGCTAATTGCCTCATAAGCATTGACTCATAATGGGCAAGGACCAGGACTTAATACTACTTCAGACTTATACTGCCTTTCCTAAGCAACTGGTACAATTTTGAGCACAACTTAAAGTTGACACTTAGGAAATGATTTTACAATTATATTGCTCTCATTTTGGTAATAGAAGATAGTGAGTAGTATTACCTCAGACATTTACCTTTTTTTATTTTTTTGAGATAGGATCTTCCTCTGCTGCCCATGCTGGAGTGTAGTTGGCCTGATCATAGCTCACTGCAGCCTTAAACTTCTGGGCTCAAGCAATCCTCCTGCCTCAGCCTCCCAAGTAGCTGGGACTACAGGCAGGTACCACCATGCCTGGCTAATTAAAAAAAAAAAAATTTAAAGAGGAGGTGGGGTCTCACTATGTTGCCCAGGCTGGTCTTGAACTCCTGGCCTCAAGTAATCCTCCTGTCTTAGCCTGTCAAAGTATTAGGATGACAGGCACAAGCCATGGTGCCCAGCCTAGAAACTTACCTTGATGAAGAACTCAGAATAAATTTCTGGATTGATCTGAGAGAAATAAACCTAAGTTGGTAGTTTCCCCCCACTTTGGGGTATAAAACCTAAACCTATTTAAAGATGTCTAGTTTACATACACATATTTCAGACAAACCTCATTATTGGCATACCCTACTCTCCCAAAATTTGGGCAAACCTAAATATCGTATTTGTGCATTAATGTAAGCATTAATGTGCTGTTACTTAACTGACAAAATGATGTGCACATTATCAGTACACCTAGAGACCTAGAAAAAAATGCCAGTCTTTCAGACCAGTTATTTCAGCTTTCTGTATCAAATCAATTATATAAACTAATAAAGACCTGAGTATTTAAATCAATTGTGCTATCAACCTGTTAATAATCTTTTGTTTGTTTTTTTTTTTCCTGCTCTCTGCCTGGTCCATTGTCTTCACCCTACAGGTGTACTTTATTGTCGGCTTCCAAAGTTACTAACTCTTGTCTGTATCACTAAAATTGAACTGCCTTGGCTATACTGCTACTCTTACTGCTGCTTCCATTATTGCCTTCTTCAGCAAAGTAAGGCTTTCAGAAGCCAAAGAATAACAAGAAATAAGCACCATTTTAGAAGCCTTTCCACTATGAAACTTAAGCTAAATGTGCTCACCATTATTTTGCTGCCTGTCCACTTGTTAATAACAATATACAGTGCCCTTATATTTATTCCATGGTATTTTCTTACCAATGCCAAGAAGAAAAACGCTATGGCAAAGAGAATAAAAGCTAAGCCCACTTCAGACAAACCTGGAAGTCCATATCGCTCTGTCACGCACTTCGACTCGCTAGCTGTCATAGACATCCCTGGAGCAGACACTCTGGATAAATTATTTGACCATGCTGTATCCAAATTTGGGAAGAAGGACAGCCTTGGGACCAGGGAAATCTTAAGTGAAGAAAATGAAATGCAGCCAAATGGAAAAGTTTTTAAGAAGGTAAAGCATTTTTGTGCTTTTCATTTTTTTTTAAATAGGAAGGCACATTTTGTTTTATCATACATAGATTGAATGTATTTTAAATATGCACGTGTTCTATTATAATGCCATGTAACTAATTCTCAGAAGGTGCTCATAACTTCTATATACGCACTTAAGGCCATTTTTAGAGTTTACATTTTGGAGAGTATTTTAATTGCTTGTTTGAATAAATATACTAATATTAGAGAATGTCTCACTTTAACAGTTAATTCTTGGAAATTATAAATGGATCAACTATCTCGAAGTGAACCGCAGAGTGAATAACTTTGGTAGTGGACTCACTGCACTGGGACTAAAACCAAAGAACACCATTGCCATTTTCTGTGAGACCAGGGCTGAATGGATGATTGCTGCACAGACTTGCTTTAAGTACAACTTTCCTCGTAAGTGTCTTGTGTTTTTGGAGGGGAAGAAGGGAGCTTTGTGAAAATTGTTCTGAGATGCTCCTGGTTTTTTAAGTAGGTTTTTTTTTTTTTTTTTTTTTTAGCTATTTTCTGTATAAATTATATCCATAAAACATAATAATGTATGTAATAATGTGGTTAAAAGATATCCAATAACTGCTATTAAATGTGGTAATTTCTAAGAGCTGGTATGGGAATTGGCAGCTTAATGGAAATGAATTGTACCCGAAAGATTGGGGTTTGGGGATATGTTTTGGGGGTGATAGACAAAATGATTAAAACAACAAAAAACATTGCTTTGGAAAATTCTAATTCATTGTTTCACTTTGAGACCGCTTATTTGACTTATTCCACTTTACACATGAAATAAGCTTGTGATAGCTCGAATTAGCATTATATGTTAGACAGAAGGTAAAATGAGTATATTCTTAAGCATTTGTTTTTGCCATTGTGTGAGAAATAAAAATTGAGTCCAGAACAATGCCTTGACACATACTAAGCACTCAGTTGTTTATTGGATGAAATGGAACCCTGTAGGTTTAGTTTAGGAATCAAGAGTTTGCATTTCAAACAAACAATAATAGATAATATGAAAATGATCCCTTATGTACCCATCACTCACTTTCAACAATCAACAGCTCATGAAAAGTGGCTATTATTAACCATGTTGCTGTTTCTGGTTACTAGCCTACAGCTGAATTTCTAAATCTGTTCTAGCAGAAGTGCTTTGATTCTAACTGAGTTTCAGTTTATGTTATCTTTGTCTGGTGGCTCCTACAGGAATAGATCTCCTTGACTCTTCCAGTTAAGGTGTGAAGGTCACCAATCAAATTAGACATTGCACCCACTAAAAAAGCTTCTTGAAAGGAGTAAGGACTTTATTCGTAGCTGATCTTCTGACTTGAGATCCTTAAAATTTTCAAGGACGTATCCATTCTCTGGGGCTGTGACCAATGAAAGGGTATGCTAGTAGGGAGCTCTAGCTGGGCCAGCTCTGACCTGAATGAACGGTTCAGCCAGGAACTGTTGGCCTTGAGCATCTTAATTGACTGATTTTTGACTAGTTGTGGCAATGTCAGTATTTCTGGGTTTCTTCAAGTTTAGAAAGTTAGAGTCTTGGAAGGTTTTAAGGAAAACTTTGGGTTGCCAGGGAGTTCGAAGCAAGGCTGAAGGGTAATAGCAGAGACTATGAAATCAAATTAAATTATAAAATGTCTGTGTGTCTGTAAGTGTGCCTACCATTAAAGACTGACTTAAATAATTTTCTAATAAATGTTTGTCATTTAATATTTAAATGATATTTTTATTTTTTATTATATAGTTGTGACTTTATATGCCACACTCGGCAAAGACGCAGTGGTTCATGGGCTAAATGAATCTGAGGCTGCCTATCTTATTACTAGTGTTGAACTTCTAGAAAGTAAACTAAAGGTAAATATGAAATTTTCTTTTAATTCATGATAGTGTTATCTGGTGGGACAAGAAAATGTTCAGTAAGTGAATTTTTGTTGCAGGCCCAAATTTAATAGCTGGGTTTTCTTTGTGCTCAACAGACTGCATTGTTAGATATCCATTGTGTCAAACACATCATTTATGTGGACAATAAGACTATCAATAAAGCAGAGTACCCAGAAGGATTTGAGATTCACAGCATGCAATCAGTAGAGGAGTTGGGATCCAAGCCAGAAAACTGTAAGTAAAGCAGTTAAAACAAATTTATATTTACCTACTCAAGGTTTGTTATTTCAGTAGGTTAGGAAAAGAAGTGACATGAGTGAGTACACTAAAATTCTTTGCATGGAAAAAAAAGTTTTAAAACTTTAAAAACTGTCAAAACCATATACGATTAAGATTTTCCCTCCCTTTCTCCACAAAAAGGTAACCACGATTTAAAATTTACCAAATAATTAAGATGTAATCACTGGTTCAGACTTTATGGCAGTAGTTGCCAAACTTTTCTTTATTTTTAAAATAGCCCACTATAACTTTCCAATTTGGACTTCATAAAGAGAATGGATCTCAGGCCTTCCATTTAGTACACTTTTTTTTTTTTTTTTTTTTTTGTGAGACAGGGTCTTGCTCTATCTCCTGGGCTAGAGTGTAGTGGCATCATCATAGCTCACTGCAACCTCAGACTATTGGGCTTGAGCAATCCTCCTGCTTCAGCCTCCCAAGTAGCTGAGCCTACAGGTGCATGCACCACCATGCCTGGCTAATTTTTCTGTTTTATGTAGAGATGGGGCCTCACTCTTGCTCAGGCTGGTCTTGAATTCCTAGCCTCAAGCAGTCCTCCCACCTCGGCCTCCCAAAGTGCTAGGGTTACAGGTATAAGTCACCACACCTGGCTGGTAAAGTTTTTTTTTAATGCTTAATGGTAGTGATCTTAATGATGTCTCAGAGAGTGCAAACATGTTCACCAAGATTAATGCTTGGATTTATTCTGCCACTAAGGTGGTAGTTGGTATTTCATTTGAAACAAGTAAATGGCACCTTGAAGCAAAATGTCAGTTGGCCATCAGGACAGAGAGTTGAGAAAATTAATAGCCCATTTGGATAGTTTTCTTCTCATGTTTAATGTGAAGGTCATAATAGGTCATAATACCATACTAGATGAGGAAAGGATTGATTTTGGCAGGAGAAAATATTGGTTGAGCCTCTACTCAGCTTCTGAATATTTTACCATTAGAGAATGACCATGTGTTTACAAAAACAGATATAGATCTTAGCTTTCTACCATGTGTCAAGAATGGCAATGAGTCTGAGATTTTACCCTACTGGCAAGTGAATAAGTGAGCCTGCGAAATTTCATGGAGACCTACAACTTCTGGCTTAGAGATGAAGGATGTTTTTTTTACTCACAACAATAGCAGTAGCCAGACTATCATATCAGCATTTGTGACATAGGAGAGGAGGACAATATCTTTATTGTCCTGGACAGTAAGCAAGCTTGCTGTTTGCCCTGGAGAGAGATACTATCTCTGTGCAAATGTCCTTGAAAAGATAGTCCAGAACAAAGTCAGCGCCTCTGTTTACAATATGTGCAGGAACACAATAAACCCAAGGAAATTGCCTCTCAATACCATGTTGACCCTGCAAGCTTGGGGTAAACTTGACTAAGAGGTCTGGATTGGTAGGGATCTGTTGCCAATTCTGCTGATTCACCAAAGGGTGTTGGCACAAAACTAAGGGCATAGCAGTCCTCATAATTTTGTGTTAGCAATAATGTGGTAGGCCATGTACCCCACTTAGTTCCACTCATCTTTATAGTAGATAGGATATATATATATTTGTGGTACTTTACCTGAGTAGACAGTTGTTATTATGATGATGCTTTTTGCATATTTATTCAAAAATGGGCAGAAGAAAAATGTCACATTGTGTGCGTAAACTGAGAAGAACTTAACATAGCTATTGCTGCTGCTTGGGTTAATCCTCAGGAAATATGCAGTCCCGATTTGCTTGCTTTATGAACTAATAACAGTGGGTATCTTTAAGAAACGTTAGAATTAGCCAACTTTAGTATAACTTTATCTTTGGTTGTTTCAGTGTTATATCTTGCTGTTTGAAATTTTTATTTTGACTGATATATAAATAATTTTTGTAAACAAATTTTTTTAAATCTAACAATTTTGTTAAACTTTAATTGTGGTGACATATCTATGGATTCTTGGCCATTTTGGTATATTCTGGGAAGGAAAGGAAATTACTACATTAGCATGATACACTGTCTTGAAAGTGGATGCCCCAGCGTGCTGTTTAAAACTTAGCGCCTTAGAATTTTAGTGTTGAAGTTGCCTTAAAGATCAAGTCCAGTGGTTTCCTATCATGGGTATGTACGAGAGTCACCTGTGGAGCTTTTATTCTATCCCAGACATGCTGAATCCAAATTTCAGAAACGAGGTTTGTAAGGTTTTCCGGTGACGGAGAGACCAACGGACACAAAGTATGGCCAAACAACGTGGCTTTATTGAGTGCTCCTGGGTGAGGTTTACGGGTCCCGAGAGAGGGGCCAGAGAAGTTGCGCCGCTCGGAAGTCTCGAGCAGGCTTATGTATGTTTTAGAGTTGGGGAATGGGTTTTTTTTTTGGTGCGAAGAGTTTTGGCGTGAAAAGTGGGGAGTTCTTTGTTGCAGTTTTAGGGTGGGTATTGAGAAGTAGGAGGGGACGGTGGTATGTGTGGGCTCCAGGGACCAAAACTTCTCAAACTTCTCTTATCCGGGTGAACATCCGGGTGTGGTTATTCTTTAACTCAGCTGGGCCTGGCAGTTATTTTTGGCAGGTCTTGTGGGCTTCTCTTTTTTTCTTTAGGGAGGGGAGGGGTGCCCGCCACCAGCCTTACAAAGTTCAGAAATAGTATTTTGTTTAAACTCTTCGGGTGATTCTGATGCCCACCCGTGGTTAAGAACTACAATCTAGTCTTACTGTCTCATTTTAGAGATGAGAAAACTGAGGCCTATGGAGCTTACACACAATACTCTACCCTTTTGATTCTTCAAAGTCCCAGAAATCTTTCCACAACATTGCTCTGTATACAGCACCATGGAGAGGCATGAGCAGATGGCTATTAGACTAAACATCCAGAAAATGGGCCAAATTGAGTTTGAAATTCTCATTGCAGTAAACCAAAATTTGATAACTGTTTTTGTTTTGATTATTTAAAGCAAGTACTATTATTAATAGTTTATCACTATGCAAAATTGAAATATCTTATCATTGTTTAGCAACTTAAACTTTGAACTGAAGAAAATGTACTTTTTCATTCATTTAGTGAGTGTTCCTCCAAGTAGACCAATGCCTTCAGACATGGCCATTGTCATGTATACCAGTGGTTCTACTGGCCAGCCTAAGGGAGTGATGATGCATCATAGCAATTTGATAGCTGGAATGACAGGCCAATGTGAAAGAATACCTGGACTGGGGTAAGAGAGAATTATTCTGCTTTCTGCCTAGATCATAGCTCATATTCAGCATTCTCTAAACTCAATCTATATTTAACATGATAAAGTTATTGATGTTTCTGATTTCAAATGCCTTTTCAAGAATGATTAAAATGTCTCTCTTATTTTGTTTTAGACCAAAGGACACATATATTGGCTACTTGCCTTTGGCTCATGTGCTAGAATTGACAGCAGAGATTTCTTGCTTTACCTATGGCTGTAGGATTGGATATTCTTCTCCACTTACACTGTCTGACCAGGTGAAAAACTTTTCAGTACATTGGCATGATCATATTAAGTTACATTGTTCGGCTGAGAACATATTACTAAAACCTGAGATTTTAATTCAGTTAAAGCTTTCTCCTTGACTTCAAAAATGGCTTCCATGAGTAATATGTATCAGTAGTAAACAACCCTGTGGATTAGTTAGCATTGCTTTATCTATATATTTAATATTATTTTGAAATGAATACTTTCATCTTGTCTTTATTTACTAGATTTTTACTCTTGAGAGCTAAGATAGAGAATATAAATACACTGAACCTTTTCGACAAACTAGCCATGAGCATTGATGGGTTTTTGAGGGGAGGAGATATGGTAAGGTTTGGGCCTAGTTTTCCTCTGAGTTTTCTCTAGAGCTGTACTGTCCAATACAGTAGCCACTAGCCACATATTTAAATAGAAATGAATTAAAATTAAATTGAAAAAAATTGGTTTCTCATTTGTTATAGCCACATTTTAAGTTCTCAGTAGCTACATGTGACCAATGGCTGCTATATTGAACAACATAGATACAGAATTATTTCCATCCTTATGGAAAGGTCTATTGGACACACTGCAGCATCTCCAAAGACAGCCCTCAGCTTACTACACTGAGTCAGGGTTCTTCCTTCTCTGTGGTTCATAGCAGAAAGCCCAACAATGGGTGGGGCTAATTCATGTATTTTAAGCCCATTTGAAATCACACATCTAATACCTATTGTCCACAGTTCTGTTTTACTTCTTTCGAATAGTTGCTATAGAAAAGCCTCAACCTGGCATAGGGAACAAACAAACAAAGCTACTAAGGAAACCATGGGCTTCAGGATGCTGAAAGATAAAGTGAGTACAGGTAGGAATGACTTGACTCTATGTGTGCCTCTGCTCCTGCCATTACGGGAGGCCTGGCAGTTATTTTTCAGACCCCCAGGCAATGATGTCTCTTGTTTGGGAGTCTTCATGGAGCATGTTGGTAAGAAGATGTGTCCTTGGTGCTCACAGTTAGAAATTGTAATATATTTTTTTTGTAGAAACACCATTTTAGGGAGAGGTTAGGTAGATTATGTAGTATTAAGACAAAAAAGTTAAATAGATTTTTGGGGGGACTTATTTGAGCTTCCAACCACCTGTTTTGTTTTGATGTATGACTTAAAGTGTACAAATATTAACTGTACTGTTTAAGTTTAATATACACATACACATATAGACCTCTGTGATCATCACCATCTAGACCAAGAAAAAAAAAGAATGTTTTCAGCACTCCAGAATGTTTCTATGTCCCCCTCAGTCATTACCAACCCACAAGGATAATCCAATCTCCGCCCCCCCCCCTTTTTTTCTTTTTGAGACAGAGTCTCATTCTGTCACCCTGGGTAGAGGGCAGGTAGAGTGCAGTGGCATCATCATAGCTCACTGCAACCTAACCTCAAACTCCGGGGCTCAAGCGATCCTCATGCCTCAGCCTCCTGAGTAGCTAGGAGTACAGGTGCACGCCATGATGCCCAGCTAATTTTTCTATTCTTAGTAGAGATGGGGTCTTGCTCTTGCTGAGGCTGGTCTCAAACTCCTGAGCTCAAGTGATCCTCCCACCTCGGACTTCCAGAGTGCTAGGATTACAGGCGTGAGCCACCGCACATGGCCCCAATCTCCTTTTAAAGTGGCTTTTCCTAGGAGAAAGTGTTCTGTTCCAGACAATTCCTGACTTTGTACCTTAAGGAACACAACCTCTTTGTAAGATGGGGCTAACACAATCTCCTCTATTTAATTGAATGTACCACTCAACTAAAAGTTCATACTTAAAATCTGCTAGAATAGTGATGGAGAGAATAAACAAATTATCAAATAAACTAATAAACAGAACTTGATCTAATAAAGTCAAAATAGACCTATGAATAACACTGAAGCTTAAACTGTAAAAAAATTTTTAGAAAAATTTGTGGTGATTATGTTTTGAGACATTGTAGTAGGGTCTTTTATATTCAGAGGCATCATCAAAATGTGAAGAACATTTCAGTAAGCTTTTGAGTATGATTTTTTTTTTCTCTTTGGGGAAATTCAGAAGCTGGGGACTAGCAACCCATTTTTTCCATTGCTTTTCTGAGAACAATAGCCTCAGTGTGGAGAAGGAGGGACAGTTGGAGTCTGTTGCTGGTCTGACTTAATTCTTGCTGTCTCTCAGGCCAAGCCAGTATATTAGAAGCCTACTAAATAAAATTCACACCTACTTTTTAAATGAACTTTACTTTGAAGACTCTCAATTTTACTAGGAATCTAAAAGTCGGGAATCTTCCTCACACAGGACCATCAGAAAAACATAGGAGACCAGAAGCACCACATTTGAAGCCAGCTGATGATAGCTATGTTGTGATAATTGGGGTTACTGGGATCATAGAAAGACAAAAGAACTGATAATATTATTAGGAATAATAAAACAAGGAGAAGGACTCCTTACCCTGGAACTTCTCTCCATAGCAAAAATTGGTCAGTAGCATGCAGAGGGAAGCCTAACCTGAAGGATATGAGAGCCCACATTCTCTCTACAGAGCAGCCCTCCTGTGCATGGTGTGTGTGTGCAGGTTTCCACCTGCAAATGTGTACACACTTGCGCATACATAAAAAAAGGAGTTACTTTATCTCCTTTTATCTGTATTAAAGAAAAGTAGGACAAAAGCAATTTAGTTCTACCAGCAGAACCTTCACTATGTCCAAGCTGGTAGTTCTTGTGGATCACACTGCTTCTTTTTTTTTTTTTTTTTTCTGAGATAGAGTCTCACTCTTTTCGCCCGGGCTAGAGTGAGTGCCGTGGCATCAGCCTAGCTCACAGCAACCTCAAACTCCTGGGCTCAAGCGATCCTTCTGCCTCAGTTACAGGCATGTGCCACCATGCCCGTCTGATTTTTTCTATATATTTTTAGTTGTCCGATTCATTTCTTTCTATTTTTAGTAGGGATGGGGTCTCGCTCTTGCTCAGGCTGGTTTTGAACTCCTGCACACTGCTTCTTAAGAGCTGGTGTTCTTCCCTGTATTAACTAACCATGGCTAATACATGACACACCTAAACTTACAGACTAATGAACTATATTATAGCACATTTTTATTTTTAATCTACCTTTTTCAGTGGGTGACTTTATTAATTTTCTACTTATTGATCTGATATTTGAAATCTCAAATAGTATTTACGTGAAAGAAAGAAAAAAGGAATATGTACACAGTTACGTATATAGGTGCATATCCCCACTTGATCCTCGGCAGTGTCCTCTGTATCCTACCAAGCAGAATATTATCAAATTACGATTTCTGTATGATGTCAATTGATGTTCATGGTAGTAACTTGAGATGTGGCTTTGCCTATTGATTAATTAAAGAAAAGTTAAAATTACCTTTAATTTTGTTTTAATGTTAAGTCTGTCTTAATCAAGGCTTTTTTTAAAAGAAGTAGTAGCAGTCTGTGCTATATTTGATATGTTATTGATAAGAATGTTTGACTCATCGAAATATCCCATTCTCTTGTCACCCTGGATCAGAGTTTCTCCTCTAAGGAAGGCTACAATGTGCTAGAAGCAATAATCTACAGGATAAAACACTAAAGCACTTACACTTCAGACTTATAGGTTATGATAGTTGTTAACAGGTAACTCACAGAGCAATGGAAGATCAGATTCCATGTGTAACATCTGTCTTTGTTATTAATACTTGAATTGTAACAATTTTTGCTAAGGTAGGTTTTTCTGATTGTATTTCCTTTTTCTTTAATGTAGTCCAGCAAAATTAAAAAGGGAAGCAAAGGAGACTGTACTGCACTGAAGCCTACACTCATGGCTGCTGTTCCGGTGAGTACAGAGTATGAATGTCAACAGAAGAGGATTGTTTATGTCATTTATTTCTTGCACTTGGACTTTTAATATGTGTGTATATCTTAAAATAATTTTACTTTGTTGAAGTCATGGCAAATGTGTTCCTTAAAATCTTAGATACTGTACTGGGAAAGATGAAATTACAAGCTTCTGAAATGTCTACCTGTTTGTGTTTGCTGACACTCAAAAATTAGGTGATAAAAATGACCTAGTTCATATTACCTAGTGTGAGAATTGGTCACAATATTTTAAGGTGGAATATACTCTAAAGATCATCTTGTTTAATCTCTTAATTTAAAAAATGAGGAAACCCTAGGCCATCCTACAGAGCCGAGGTAGCACGTCCAAGGCTATGAAGGTGGTTAGTGACAGAGATGAGTCTAGGATCTGAGCCTCCCAACCTTCTTATAGTGACAAAGAAAAACTGAAAATTTGAGAGAGCTCCCAAAAGAAAAAAGTTTCATTTTAGATATTCAAAATCCTTATGTGAAATACTGACTGCCTTGTAAAAAAAAAAAACATGTTACATTTTATAGCCTTGTAATGATGAATTCTGAAACATTTAACACAATGATTTCACATTTGTATAATCAAAGACATTCTAGCACTTTTATGCTTCAGAAACTCCAGGAAAACTATGTCACTATTGCCTGTATTATGATCAGATTTAAAATCTTATCACAGTATCTTTCACAGAATTATTTTGCCTATGGAGAGTCTGAGCTTAGGTAATAAAGTATTCAGTCCAAGTTTTTTTAAGAATGACAGATGGAAGATACTTGATGATCTTTTAAGCTTCTAATTACACACTTACCAAATAACCAAAGTAGTAGACTAGGTCAGAGCAGCCTTTGCCTTTTTATTTAGAGGTATAGAATTCAGCAAATTTTCAACTAAAAGGAGAGGCTTCTGACTAAAGCCATAATAAAATGATCTTTGTAAATAAGGTATATTCAACTAAAGACTCTAGCCATTCTTTTCAGGTTATTGAATATTTTGTTTACCTTTTAGGAAATCATGGATAGAATTTATAAGAATGTTATGAGCAAAGTCCAAGAGATGAATTATATTCAGAAAACTCTGTTCAAGATAGGGTATGATTACAAATTGGAACAGATCAAAAAGGGATATGATGCACCTCTTTGCAATCTGTAAGTACATTTCATAGGCTCTGTGGTTTGAACCTTTAAATTTTTTTGTGTTTTTAAATCTGGAAAATATATAAGTAAATGATTAGTTAATTTAGTTTGAATATCACCACCATGATCATAAGGTTGAATTTCTCTGTTATTCTAAGTCTTATTGCTTATACAGCAAGAAGAGGACTCTGAACTCTGACCTTGGTGATTTAACAAATTTTAATAATCAAGTAAATATTTAAGATTAAATTATAAAATTCAGTCTCATGAAGAAAAACTAGAATAGGCTTTCATTATAAAATTTGGTCTCATAAAAGAAACCTAGAACAGACCTTTGAATTTTAAGGTCTTGAGTTTAAAATGTATCATTTTTAACTAAAAAAGTGGTCTTCAAGATTTATCCTGCATGAAGTTTTCTGACTTATTGTATTCATAAAATAGTGTAGTAAGTATACAAAAATTACAGCACTTTTAAATGTGGTGCTGAGGGATGGGGAAAGGAGAGGAAGCATGTTTCACTGGAAGGGAGATAAGATAGATGACTAAATGTTCCAAAGATAATTGAAATTTTGTGCCTCTGACAGCATCATTTTCTTTAATTTACTGTGTGTGAGAGAAGTTTCCCGATACTGTACTTTTTTTTTTGGCATTTTTATTCTTCTGGCATTTTTTTCAAGGTGTTATTAGTTGTTGCTTTGTTAACCTCTCATTATCACCATGATTCTGACATTTAGATATTCAACCAAAGTTGAGAAATCTTTCCCAGAGCTTATAGATTAGTGTGTCACTGAGCAAAACATATGTATGCATTAAAATCATTTATCTCCTCTTTTATCAAGGTTACTGTTTAAAAAGGTGAAGGCTCTGCTGGGAGGGAATGTCCGCATGATGCTGTCTGGTGGGGCCCCACTGTCTCCTCAGACACACCGATTCATGAATGTCTGCTTCTGCTGCCCAATCGGCCAGGGTTATGGACTGACAGAATCGTGCGGTGCTGGGACGGTTACTGAAGGTGAGCGCTGGCAATGTGGTGAATATTCTATATTAGCCACTACTAATAAAATCCATTTGCATTACCTTCGGATATTACTTAATACCTCTTAAGCAATATCAGATTCATTGGAAACCTACCTAGTTTTAGTTTTATGAACTCTTAGTTATGTATACTCTTTATTTTTAAGCCTTGTAAAATATTTATGCCACATTGCCAGTCTTGAAAATTCTGTTACCCTGATGCTTTAATCTTCTTTCTCTAAAGATAACTTCTTTGGAGAACTGTAGACAGCCTACAGAATGGGAGAAAATATTTGCTCTCTACACAGTTGATAAAGGGCTGATAATCAGAATCTATCTAGAACTCAAAAAAATCAATAAGAAAAAATCAAACAACCCGATCAACAAATGGGCAAAGGAAATGAACAGAAACTTTTCAAAAGAAGACAGAATAATGGCCAGCAAACATATAAAAAAGTGCTCAACATCTCTAATCATTAGAGAAATGCAAATCAAAACCACAATGAGATATCACCTAACCCCAGTGAGATTGGCCTCTATCAAAAAATCCCAAAACAACAAATGCTGGCTATTATGTGGAGAGACAGGAACACTCTTACACTGCTGGTGGGACTGCAAATTAGTGCAACCTCTGTGGAAAAGAATTTGGAGATTCCTCAAAGAGCTAAAAGTAGAAATACCATTCGATCCAGCAATAGCACTATTAGGCATCTACCCAAAAGAGCAAAAAACATTCTATGATAAAGACATCTGCACCGGAATGTTTATGGCAGCACAATTCACTATTGCAAGGATGTGGAAACAACCCAAGTGCTCGTCAATTCATGAATGGATTATTAAAATTTGGTATATGTATACAATGGAATATTAATCATAAGAAACGACAGTGATCTAGCACCTTTTGTACTTTCCTGGATTAAACTTAAGCCCGTTATCCAAAGTGAGGTACCACAAGATCGGAAGAATGGGCTCTACTTGTACTCGCCATCGAATTGGTACTAATTGATGAACACTAGGGTGCTCACATGGCAGAAATACTCTCCAGGGATTAGGGGGATAGGGGCGTAAACCCGCAACGAAAGGACATGGGGAGCATTGTAGGGGAGAAGGGCATGCCCCTAACCCTTCCTTGGGTGAGGCAAAGACATAAAAGTGTAACTTTAATGTTTGTACCCTCATAATACCCTGAAACAAAAAAAAAAATTAAGTATTACTTTTATGCTCCCTCTCGAATCTATATTCCTGTCCTGACTTTTTTGTCTTCTTTTCTGTGATTTTCAGCAGCCTAAAACAGGATTTCTCAACCTTGGCACCATTCAGATTTTGAACCAGAGAAATCTTTGTTGTTGCGGGCTCTCCTATGCATTGTAGGATGTTTAGCAACCAGATATTTGCAGTAACCCACTTGTTATAGTAATCCAGCTGTGACCATGAAACATATCCCCAAACATTGCCAGATATCCCCTGGGGGGCAAAATCACTCTGAGTTGAGAAGCACTGGGGTATAAGAATTGTTTTTTGGGGTTTTTTTTTTTTTTGGATGATCTTGTTTTCATTTTAAACTCATTGTCTCCAGTTTCAATACTGTTATTCCAAACTGTGTCTCCATTGCCAAATCATGTTTGTGTCAATGGTATCACTGTCCTTAAAGTCATTCAGGGTATCAGCTTTGAAGTCGTCTGATTTTTTCTTTTTTTTTTTTTTATTGTGGTAAAGAGGCTTTTCTTTTTTCCAAAAATTGCCCCAAAGTGAAGCAAAGCTCTAGTTGATGTGGGCGTGTTGTGTAGGCAAGAGCAGTACTGCCCTCACTATTCATTCATGGGACAGTAGCGCTACCCCAAGAAAAGGATGGTTTATTTTTTAATGTCTTTCACTGCCATCAGATCGTCCCATT
>RJWJ010025908.1:0-23394 GCA_004363605.1 Indri indri
TCTCCATTGGTTTCTTGAGGATAAGCTAATCTCATTTGCACATTAAAATAACTTTTTTTTTTTTTTTTCCGAGACAGAGTCTCACTCTGTTGCCCTGGCTAGAGTGAATGCCGTGGCATCAGCCTAGCTCACGGCAACCTCAAACTCCTGGGCTCAAGTGATCCTCCTGCCTCAGCCTCCTGAGTAGCTGGGACTACAGGTATGCGCCACCATGCCCGGCTAATTTTCTCTATATATTTTAGTTGTCCAGCTAATTTCTTTCTTTTTTTTTAGTAGAGACGGGGTCTCGCTCTTGCTCAGGCTGGTCTCGAACTCCTGAGCTCAAAGGATCCGCCTGCTTCGGCCTCCCAGAGTGCTAGGATTACAGGCGTGAGCCACCACGCCCGGCCTAAAATAACTTTTTGTAAAGTGAGATTTAAAATGATTCTCCACTTTTAAAAGCTTACGATATGGCCATTGTTTTCTGTAAGCTTGTGTGAATTTTATTACTATTGTCATTTTTGTCTGATTCAGAAGTATATCATAAGTTTTTAGGTAAGGAAAGGAACCTAGCCCTATAACTTGTTCCCTCACTGCGCCAGAAGTGAAAGTTGACGGAAATAGTCCCTGAGGTTCAAAACTAAAAACTTTCCTCTAGTTTATCCTTGATTCCTAGTCATTACCCTCTGGGAAAGCTTCTTCAACCAGCTAGCATTCAACCCAACCTAAGTATCAGCCAGCCCTCATATTTTCATCTTGCTGACACGGATATAAGAAAATGTTCTCTCTCGCTCTCTCTCTCTCTCTCTCTCTCTCTCTCTCTCAGAGCTGGGACACTCTCTTCCTCTTGCTCTTGAACATCAAAAGTTCAGACTGTCTGGCCTTGGGACTCAGAATTATACCATCACCTCTCTGGTTGGGAGGCCTTTGGATTTGGACTGAGCCATGCTACTGGCATTCCAGGGTCTCCGGCTTGCAGACAACCTGAGTTAGGACTTAGCCTCTGTAATCACATGAGCCAATTCCCCTAATAAATCCCCTCTCATATGTCCACATCTATATCTCTCTACATCTATATCTACCCTATTGGTTCTCTCTCTCCGGAGCACCCTGACTAACACACCTGATGTTTCAGCAGGCCTTGTGAACGAAGGATCAGAGCTACTCCATAGTATTGCACATAGGGTATGGTGCCACCTCAGAGAAAAAGTCTCCGTGGCATGGTTAGGCACAGGTCTTCCCCATCAGCAAGATTTCTCATTGTCCATAAATAAACAGATAATTGCTTGACATCAAATGAGCCCTGGAAGTTTAAACGCATAAAATTTTAGTAGTGACCATGTTTGATGCATTAAAACTGCTTGTACCAATTAAACAGCACACAACTATCCCATATTCTAGAATGGAAATTGGGGGTGACTTTAATAATCAATAATATGGATTTTTCCATAGTATAATATATGAGTGCTCTTAATCGGCATTATGTTAACTTAAATAACTTGCATCTGAGTTTGAAAAAGAAAGAAAGAAAATGTCCATTCCAGGAACACTGTTGACCACATACCTGTGAGCACTGTTCCATCACCAGATCAGAAAAGTATGGTTTCTCATATATTACCATTTAACTTTTTGTGTGCCTGTCTTCTATCCCAACGAGACACTAAGCACCACAAGGGGGTGGATCTTGTCTTGTTCATTGAATTCCCCCATTGGAAGAGCCCCTGCCTGCCTCTCCAGCCTGGTTCCTCACTTACCTCTTTGTCAGAGTGGGTGTGGCCTTGCTGTTTCTAGAATTTACTGGGCCCTTTCACGTATCACTGCCTTAGCATTTAGCTTCTGCCTGGCTAGAATGCCCTTTTCTCCTTCCCTGGATTCATTGCTGATCACAGGTCAAATTTCTGTTGACCCATTCATTCCCTCCAGGACACCTTCCCTGATTCCTCCCACCATGCCCTCATTTTCACCCTAGCCCTTGTCACACTTTGTAATTGTATCTTTACACACTCCCCAAAGAGTTCCTTGAGGGCAGAGGTGTCTTTTCTGCCTCTTTGGTGCTTGCCAAATTCCTCATGCTTCGTATGTGCTTAAATATTCCCCTCTTCCCCAAGTTTGTTCTCACCTATTTCAAGTGCAAGGAAACTTTGCAAACTATAAAGTGCTATCGAGTGATTATTTTCCTGGCTTCTTGTGGAGGAAGAGGCCTGGGCCTCTCTGAGCTTATATACAACTTTCTTCAGGGTCTTACCCTTCCTCTTCCAGGTGGTCTGGGCTGTTCTGAGGCCTCAGCCCTTCTCTGTTCAGAAATTGGGTGTGAGGAGAAGGGACTTCGCCAACTCTCAGGGAGATCCCTGGGCTAGCCATGCATTCATTCCTTTATTCACTTTCCGTGTACCAACCTCTGAAATACATGAGAAACGAGCTGCCTCTGGATATGCAAGGTGGACTCCAGTGGTCTTTTCCAGTCTCCTGCCCTGCAGTGGTGCCTCCTAGGAAGGTATGAAAGGAGGCAGAGGAATTTGAGGCTGCAGGATTTTTGGAGGCAGGACTGCTCCAGGACTAAGGGAAGCACGGAGAACCAACCTCAGGCCAGGGACTGCCTTCCAGAGGGACAAGGGCTCAGGCCCTCAGAGAGCAGAGGGGATCAGTTTGCCAGTCCTAGGAGCTCCTGGGGACTGGTTTCCCCACCTCACTACCTTCTTCCCAAGCTGAAAGGGGCCCCATCTCCTGCAGAAAAACCTAGGGAGACCCTGACTCCTGGCTTCTGGCCCTGCCCCATGCTGCTCGCAGGGCCCTCTTCCTGGGTGGTCCTATGCCAGCTCACGTGCCCTACTTTGCTAAAAGCAACATGCCCTTGGTCTCCTCGGTGCACCAATGCATTCTATTGCCCCCTTCACAGACTCCATGTTTCTTTTTTTGAAAGACACTTTGGAGATCACCATCCTCCCCCCAAAGACAGAGGGGAAGGAGAGATACAGAGCAATGTCAGGCATGCCTCCTGCCACATGGCCCCCTGCTGACCCATTGGCCTCTCTTCTGAAACTCCCCATGGTCCCGAGCCCATCCTGCCTCTGGGAGCCAAGGCACTTGCTTAGCTGTGTTTCCATAAGAGCTCCAGGCAGCTGCCCCTCTGCCTGCCTCGCCTTTCCCATGTACGTTCCTTGTGAAAAGGGACTGTGGCTCAATGGAAGTTTGCTGAACACACAGTCCCAGGCCAGAGGTAAGTGGTCTCTGGAGATGTGACCCAGGGCTCTCCTCATCATAGCCTATATCATGTCCTCCAATTCACTCCTGCCTACACCTGTCCTGTCATTTGGGTGGCTTCTAATTCCCTCTCCAGCCCCCCTTCCCCACCCCATGGCAGCTGATTAAGTAACATCTACAAGATTCGATCTGGGGAGAATTATGGAGACTTGAGCAGTGGCACATCAGGCCTGAAGTCAAACCAATCACTGGGCTAGGGAAAGAGCAAGAATATCAACTTAAGGGCCTTTGCAAGGGGTGTGGGCATTAACCCAAGACAAGATGCCAGAGAGAAGGCCTGAGACATGGAAATCTATAGGGAAGGGACAGACAGGACAACCACAAGCAGAAATCAAGAGTTCAAGAGTTCAAGGTATCAGCTATTGATCTGGCTGAGTTGTCATCCCTATGGGTAGGCACCGGAGGCCCAGATCAACTGTCATCAGGGAGATGACTGAGAAGTCCCTGGGCTCGACTCAGACCCAGAGTAGAGCAGAGCTGGGTCCAAGACAGCGTGCTGGGCGGGTTGGTGAAGTAAATGTATGGGCCAGGATGAGAGTGATGGTGACAGAGCAGAGGCATCACGGCAGAAATAAGACCACTTTTATGCAGACTTCTAAGTGCCTGAGATTCTCCCATTTAGGAGTCACAAGTTCCGCTGGGTTAAAAAGAATCTATTACTTTTCTCATTTAAAGTGTAAATAGCAAGTATATTGGTGGGGAATGGGACAGGGCAAGTGCCAGCATACCAACACTTCACTGTGAAGGTCTTTTAGACCCACTTTCCTCCCAAAAGGTGGGCTTGAAAAAGCGTGTGGGCTTGGGGAAGGGCACCTGGAGTGGAAGGAAAAAATAGGGAAGTGAGTTTGCCAGAGCCACTCAGCAAGGACAGAAGGACCAAACACAGCTCCTCCAGTGTAGTGGACACTTAACTCAACTTTATTGCCAGATAGTCTTTCCTCAGTGTGCCCTTTGGATACCCACCCCTGAGCCCGTCTCGCCCAACCCTGGAGGAGGAGAGCTGAGGAAGGCTATTCTGGGGGCTGGGAAGAATCAAAGCTCAGGACTGGGGTCCCCAAGGAGCAGTCAGACAGGGCTGGGGCCAGGCGTCCTCTTCTTCCTCGGTTTCATTCTGTTTCTCCTGAGTTTCTTCATTCTTGGCATTTTGCCTCTTTTCCAGACTCGGGTGATCCAGATCCCCACGGCCAGGATTACCAAGAGCAAGAGGAGGAGCAACACCTTGGCCAGGAGGCAGAAGGCTGTTGAGGGTTTCTCAGGATATCTGGGATCTGGGACAGAAGCGGGGAGGAAAAGGGGGCTTAGCAGAGGCAGGCGTGACTTCTAAGTGCTTGAAATTCTCCCATGTAGGAGTCACAAGTCACAAGACCCTGGAGGCAGGGGTCTCACATGAGATCAGGGACTTTCTCCAGGGTTCTGGTACCTGCACAGAAGGAGCCAGCAGGAATAGGACGAGAACTGACATTGCTGACAGGGTTGCTGGCCCTGCAGGTGTAGGAGAGGGCACTGTCCCCAGGCCTCCAGGATGTGCTGAGGACAGGGCCTTCATGTTCTGTATCAGTGTTGTCCCCCCAGGAGAGCCAGCTGTAGGTCACATCCATGCCTGCCTTCTCCACGGAGCATGTCAGGGACATATTACAGGTGCGTTCCCCAGAGATCTCGAAGTTCACAGCGATTTGGGGTTCTGACAGCCTTCCTAGATGAGAGGAAACCCAAAAACATGATAAACAATTAGATCTGTTTTCCTAAGCTCCTCAACCCTGGGGTGCTGGTGCCGCCCTCTGACAGCCCCTTCACCTAAACAACAAATAAGCAAAACAAACAAAAACCAGCCATCATAAAATCGGTGGTTCCGGGGTCCCCGGGGCAATTGCTAAGGTAGGCAGAGCTGCCTTTGCTATTTTCTGCCTTCTTCCCTCTCTCTTTTGTACCCGGCCTTCCTCCAAACTCTATTCTGCCTCTTTATCCCAAATAATTCTCCCCAGAAATATTATCATCCCTCCCAGGGGCATTTGTATTTTAATCAGTGTCTCTTCAAGATTCAAGGTAGAGTCAATATGACAGGCACTAAGAAGAAATTTGGGTTCAAGTAGAGAGAAGATACTGGTTAGTAGCCCTCAAATCAGGCAGGGGGATAAGAGGCTCAAGAATGGAGCTGGTGTTCATCCCAGAATGCATGGTCTTACTGGGAGAAAAGGGCCCCTAGAGGGTCTGTCCACAAAGCCAGCCCCGTGAACAGCCTCGGTGCCCGGTCCTCCTTGTGCCAGAAGCCTCCACCTGCCGCTGCAGCTCAGAGACTGGGGTTGGGCCCCCTGAAGACAGTGTGCCTTCTAGTCCCAGCCCCTCAAACCACAACCCCAAGTCCTGAGACCCCCTACTCCATGGTGTGGGAGGCTCAGGAGAGCCCAAAAAAGCAGATCTATGGTTCCGAGCCCAAACTCACGGTAGACACGTAGATTGTAGTGCCTCGTGGCAAAGATCTGGGATGTCCCCAGGTTGACTTGAGCTTGGTAAAGCCCTGAGTCCTCCCAGCTCAGATTGCTGATGTACAGGGAGTAGCTGGGCCCCAGGAAGCTCACTCGGCCCTGGTAATGTGGGTCTGTCACCGTGATGGTAGCGGGCTGCTCCTCTCTCTCTGGCACCACAGTTGCAAGCCTCTTGCCGGAGTACCAGATGATGTCCTCGACCTCTTCATCGGACGGTATTTCCAGGGGGAGGTAAGTGGATTCATGAAGGATGGCGACCACTTCCTCAGGATCCACATCATCTCCAGAGTCCCCTGTAGCTGCAGATATAGGAAGAAAAGAGATGGAACAGCCCAGCTGGTGCCTCTGGGTTGCTAAGCCTGGCAGTGGGGCTGTAGCTCTATCTCGCCCGAGCAGCTGCTGTGGCCCACATGCTAAATCCTGTCCTCCAGCTGCCTCTTCGGGCTCTAGATTTCCCCTGCACCTGAGCTGAGCACCTACCAGGAGTTGGCTCCCATCTGTCCCTTCGCCCTCCAAATTTTACCTTCTCCTTTGTCATCCTAGGGCTGCTCCCCTTCCTTATCCCCAGGTGTCCTTGTCTTTTGGTCCTGCCCTAAAGCCACATCCTATTCCTTGTTACTCCAGAAGAGCTGACACATTGAGTACCAAAGAAAGGGTCTTGCCAGCCCTGCCCAGTGGAGCAGGAGAACGGAAGGGGAGGAAGGCAGTCCTGCGCAGGGGTTGGCGGTCTCACTCACCCTCCCGGAGCAGCAGGAGAAGGAACAGGCAAGGAAGGGCCCCCATGTCAACAGCCCTGGCCCCAGGAGAGGTGACTCAGTAGGTCCCCAGGGCTGTGAAGAAGACCCCGTTAGGAGACTCCTAGAGACAGTGCCTGCCTGGCAGGGCTAAGGAGAGAGAAATGATTCTCCCCCTAACCAGCAGCCCTCTAACTTCCTCCGTCCTCACTAAGCCCCTCCCTGTCCATGATGGACAGTCTCTCAGCCACTGACTCATGTTGCCCATCCACCAAACTCAGCTCAAATCCCACTTCCTAAATGAAGCTGTCCCAGCCCCCCATACATACCACATATTCTGAACTCTTAGAACACTCCCCATCCTGTCATTTCGCTCCCAGCATAGTCTGCCCAGCTCCCTCTTGGCAGTTCCTATGTTGCTGTGATCATTTGATCTTATAAACATCTTATTATCCCCAGACAGATGCCACCTTTGATTTCCTCTGCATGTCCCACTGTCGCCGCCGCCATGCTAAACACCTGTCAGCACTCAGTGGATGTCTTTAGAATGGATGAATGAACGAAGTCTCTCTGTTTAATGCTAGTTATGTTCCCATTTGAGAAACTGTTCGGCAGGGGGAGCTTTTTTATCCTCTTTTTAAAAAGCAGTTTGGACAGGAGAGTTGATCTAGGTTGTTGATATTATGAAAAGACTTTAAATCATTCCATAAGAATATGATGTTGATCAAAGCTATAAGAAATCAGATTCAGGAAGAAACTGCAGAGGATAGGATCAGGGTTAGAAAAAACTTTCTGATAGTCAGCTGTCCAGGATGTGATGGGTCACCTTGGGAGGTAGTTTCTGTACCTTGGGATTCAAGCTAAGACCAGACAATCACTTGCTTGGATTGTCTGGTCTTAGCTTGCAAAACCTCTGGCATCAGATAGATTTTCAGACTGAAAAATCTTTAAGTTTCTTCTAATAATCATTTCTATGAGTCTGTGCCATGATGAGAAATTAAGAATGGTGTCTTAAGACCAGAGTACAATGGAGCCAGACATTCGGTTTCAGTCCCATTCCAACATGTCATATCTTTTGGTTAGTGAATCAGCACTAGATTAAATGTCTATGGAGCAGCTTCTATGGCCCACATACTGTCTCTAGTGCTGCGGAACTAGCAATAATCAGGAATTTTAGAGAGTGACTTCATGGAGCTCAGAGGCTAACAACGGACATTAGACAAGTAACTACAAGTTTAATGAGTCTTACAAAGGAAAAATTGAGGGCACCTACAAGAAGATCTGGCAAAGTTGGAGTCAGGAGGGTTGGGGAAAAGCTATCAAGGAGAGATGGTATTTAAGGTGAGACCTCCAGGATGAGTGGGGTCTGCTAAGTGCAGAACAGAATGAAGTGAATAGTTCTTAAAGTTCAATTTTTGAGTATAAAGCCACAGGGATGGGGATTTTTTTTATAAAAGGTAGATCAGGTTTCAGTCTGAGTAGGAAACATTTTGATATGAAAAATTTATTTAAACAAATAAAATTAGATCCAGCAACCCCACTACTGCCTGTACACCCAAAGGAAATGAGATCAGTACGTTGGAGAGGTGTCTGCATCCCTATGCTCACCACGGCCTCATTCAAGACAGGGAATCGACCTACATGTCCATCCACGGATGAATGGGTAAAGGAAATGAGGTACATACACACACCATGGAATACTATTCAGCAGTAAAAAAAAGAAGGAAACCCCACCATTTGTGATGACATGGATGAGCCAGGAGGACATACCAAGTGAAATAAGCCAAGCACAGAAAGACAAATCCTGTGTGACCTCACTTTTTATATATGTGCAATTTAAAAAATCAAACTCAGAAGGACAGAGTTGAATGGTGGTTACCAGGGGCTGGATTGGGGAGATATTGGCCAAAAAATGGAAAATTTCAGTTAGATACGAGAAACAAGTTCAAGAGATCTATTATACAACATAGTAATTATAGTTAATAACTATGTATCGTATTCTTGAAAATTGCTATGAGTAGATTTTAAGGGTTCTCACCACAAAAAAAATGATAAATATATGAGGTAATACATGTGTTAATTAGTTCCATTTAGCCATTTTACAATCTATACATTTTTAAAAACAACTCATTGTACACCATTAATATATACACATTTTGTGAATTCAAAAAATAAAAATAGGCTGGGCATGGCAGCTCACACCTGTGATCCTAGCACTTTGGGAGGCTGAGGTGGGAGGATCACTTGAGGCCAGGAGTTCAAGAGCAGCCTGAGCAAGAGTGAGACCCCGTGTCTACAAAAAATAGAAAAATTATCCAGGTGTGGTGGCATGTACCTCTAGTCCCAGCTACTTGGGAGGCTGAGGCAGGAGGATCGCTCAAGCCCAGTAGTTTGAGGTTGCAGTGAGCTATGGTGATATCCCTACGCTTTAGCCCAGGAGACAGAGACTCTAGCCTGGGACCCTGTCTCAAAAAATAATAATAATAAAAATAAAAAATGATAAAATAAAAGCAAGGAAAAAAAATAAAACAAGGTCATGTGCGTAACATTCAGAATTTAAAGGGTGTGTATATCAGTTAGGTTCCCGGAGCAGCAGATGCTGGAGTTAGGAGTGAAAGGTTTAATAGAGGGGTGGTGCCTGTGAAAGACAAAAGGAGGAGGCAGGATTGAGACAGAAGGGCCTCAGATGGCCATGTAAATATCACAGTCTCAGCTGACTCAGCAGGGATATCCCATACGAAGGTTGCCCTTTCGAAGAGGCCCATGTTGGACAGGTGTGTCCAGGCACCAGGACCCTGTCTGTGCTAGAATGTCCAGGTGCCAGGACCCAGACTCTGCACAGCCTGGGCAGGGGCTGCCCAGGAAGAGTGTGGATTCCGAAGGTGCTGCGGCTGGAGCTGTCAGGTGACTGCACTCCTCGCAGGCAAAGATGAGTGTTCTCTTCAAGGGAGAACCCAGGGGCACCTTCGTGGATGCTACAGTGAGTTTGCTGATGGCCAGAAGGTAACTGTGTTCAGATTTATTAAACCTGTCTCCATAAATAGGCATAAACAGCCCATTATGTCAATTGAAGAGAGGGAAATAATGTCCAGCCCCAGTCCTCACTAAGCTCTCTCAGTCCAGTGCAGAGAAAGTGGCTTCTCAGACCCTGATTTTCAAGTCTAATTTCATTCTTGCTCATGGACTGTGTGATTCAAATGCAACTTCATTTCTGTGTCTCACTACCCCTCTAAGCTTACTCAGTGGGGTAATCTTCCCTGCCCCAAATGAGAACTCTGGCCCTGGTGTCTTGTCTCAGTTCACAAATGAGTACTTCCTGTCCTATGTAATATACAATATTCCATTACTACTTTTTAATCAAATAATCCCCCCTTCTGACCCCATTCCAGGCAGGAAGCTGGCAGCCAGGGAGGGCTCTCTGCTCTCCGCACATGCTCAGCTTACCTCTCCCTCCCTGCTCCCCTCGCCCCTCAACTCACTTCCCCCCACTCATGTTTCCCCTCTCCAGAAGGATGGAGAGGTGGGGAGGTGACAAAACTGTTCTTACCTGGCCGAGTGGCTTTGCACTCCATGGGCCCGGCAGATGGTTAAGCTGAACTATTTTCTGTTGAGCGGCAGTTTTGCCGGTTAAGAGTTTTCTCTTCTTCCCTCTTTCCTACCCTTGACCTGGGGTGGATGCATCTCTATTCTGGGTGGTCCTTTGCAAGTCCTTCATCAGCCTCTGGACATCTGGCCACACATCTCGGTGCCTCCCCTCCCCCTCCCCAATCCCCCTATTGTTGTTCAACACCCAGGACCACCTAGCAGGCTGTCTTGTGAGTAGCCCTCGCTGCCCACCGTAGACCTTCCTTGCCCTGACAGATTCCAGGATCTATAACACGGCAGTGTGCTCCTGTCTTCCTAATGGGAGCCTATAATCTGTTTTAACTTTCCCAGATCTGTCTTAGGCTCCCATCTCCTCTGACTCTCATCTGCAGGGCACACATTCCAAGGCTCCCCAAGTCCTCTCCGTGAGGTCTCCCTCACCTGGCTTGTGGTCAGAGGTAACATCACCTATCCTTTGGGGAAGAGGTGGGACTCACAGGAAAGTAACGGGTATTTCCAAAGAAGTCGCTTTCCCAATCTCCCTTTCTCAACCCTCCATCCATGGATGAGGGGGTTCCAAGAGCAGCAGCACAGGGTCTCCTTAATTCGCACTGTAAATTCCACAAGGGGAGATCTCCCTCACACTGCCTTCGATCTCCCGAAACCTGTCACACCGTCAGCTCAGTGTAACTGAGGCAGGAGGAGATCCATTCTGACATCTTGTTGCTGCAGACACTTAGGGCTCCCTGTAGCACAGCCTGTTCACCCACCTGACTTCTACACTGCTGTCATGGGCAGTTTCATGACATGGTCCCCCCTGAAATTTGCAACCTGGGCAGTCTCTGCTTTTCTGTTTCCAGGTTTTCTCTGCAATAGTGCAAGCCCACTCAACCCAAGAGCAGGTGCAGCTGGGAAGTATGGGCAGGGGTGTGCATGCACCAGCCAATGGAACGCCGAGTTGGTAGATTGTGGATAAATATTTCAGCCCCCTGCCCTGTTCCATGGGACAATTCTGAGCCATGTTCTCTGTGGTTCTTCAGAGCAATTGGGCCCCAGTTGTACACAGCAGTAATCAGCTACTAACACACCCTTTTTTGGCTTTTCTCCCTTTCCTGTCTCATTTTCCTCATTCTTTCTTCTTGGATCATATCCCAGAAAGACTTCCCCCACCCACATTCTTATCAAAGGGTGTGCTTTGGAGGGAGACCAAACTAAGACATTATTGTATATGAGAAAGTAATTGCACCAGTAAAATTTAGATCTTCTCTCTCTTCTGCCTAGGTCATTAGGAGCATATAAGCCAATGAGAAATAAGACCCCTACCCCTATTCTGATCAAACAGCCTTCGGAAAGAGGGAGCAGGGAAAAGCTGGCCTTGCTCTCACGGTGAGGATGAAATGAGGGCAATAAAGGGTCAAACCTTTGCTCAAACTCTCTCCTCAGCTTCCCTTCGGATGAAGAAAATAGGGACCCACAAGGCAGAGCCTTAGCCCTGAAGAAGCCATTAACAAGTAAGTTCCAAATAAATCGCCTCCCTCCCAAGGCAAAGCATGTAGAGACCTACATGTAACTTCTATTCTGGGGCCAGTCTGTGCACTTGATATATGGTTTCCGTTTTTCTTTCCTTTTCTTTTTCTAAGTGTTAGTGTTAAAGGGTTGATTATTCGATTGAACCGTGAAAGTGGCTGGAGAGAACTGAAAGAGTTTGCAAATTGTTGAAGTGCACCCAAAGGAGTTATTATGAAATGCAGGAGAAAAGAATGTTCCCTGCAGAGGGACGGTCGTGTACAAGATCCTTGAGGTGGGAGAGAGCAGTGCGTGGAGGCACAGACAGGATGTCCAGCAGGTGGGGCGGAGAGAGGGAGGTGCAGAAAAGTCTAGAAAGATGGACTGGAGGCAGCTCACCAGGGCCTGTAGACCTGCTGAAGAGTTTATAAGTTACGCGCACTCAAGGTTACCTTTGACAGGGAGGAGAAGTATAGGATGGGAGGTAAAGGGAAATCACAGGATAGAGGGAAAGTTTTATCGCTGATTTTTTTTAAGAGTGGAGAGATTTGAACATATTTAAGTGCTGAGGGGAGGAGCCAGGAGGGAGAGGGGTTGAAGGCATAAGGAACCGGTAAGGATCAAGGTAGCAAGGCGTCTCCCCCATGCCCCACCCTGAGAAGATGGGAGGGAGCCGGGAGCCCAGGTTCGGGGCTCAGGAAGAGGAACTGGCCTTAGGCTACAAGATGGTCCTCCACTATAACAAGAAAACATTCAGAAATCAAATTTAAAAACAATTTTAAAATTTTAGAAATAACTTTAGAAACAACATATCAGAAGATATGCAACAGGAGAATAGGCATGGCTATATTTATTAGATTAATTGAATGCTGAAGTGATTCCTAAATAAAGCATGTATCTAGAATTGTTTTAAAATTCTATATTGTTTAATTATATTAATTTTTATGTTTAAATTAAATGTGGCACAGCTTCGGGTTTTTTTCCTTTTTTTCTTCCTTTTTATTTTCTTTGCCTAATTCGATAAGTTCTAGAAAGCTTGTTTTTGATATTAAAAAATTTATTAAAAAATCTGGCAAAGAGAGACATTTATTCTTAATATTTACAGTGTTCTTGTTTTAGTTACCGTTAGTAAAAAAAAGGTCTTGGCGCCTGTTAAAAAAAAGAAAAGAAAAATGGGCAGAGATGCAGACAGGTTTGTAGGTGGCAGGAAGTTAAGGAGAGTCCTGCCTAATGATTTCAGTTTTCTCTGTAAAGTGGAGGCAAAGTCACCTACCGACACTGAAGGTTGAAGGGAAAGGCATTTCAGGAGAATGGACCCAGTTGGAAACAGATGAGGCAACTGTGGGTCAAGGTTTCTTGGGACAGTTCCAGTTTAAGCCTGTTGTCCTGGTCAAATTATCGATAGTGCCCCCTTTCACTCTCAGAAAAGTGTCCTGGTTTTAGAGAAAAGAAAAGAGGAGAAAAGGAAAGGAAAGCAAAGCAAAGAAAGAGAGAGAGAGAAAGAGAGGGAGGAAGGAAGGAAGGAAGGAAGGAAGGAGAAGAAAGAAAGAAAGAAAGAAAGAAAGAAAGAAAGAAAGAAAGAAAGAAAGAAAGAAAGAAAGAAAGAAAGAAAGAAAGAAAGAAAGAAAGAAAGAAAGAAAAAGAAAAAAGAAAGCAAGCTGGTTTGGAGGATCAATTATGTGTTTATCCTAGAACAGGGGCGAAGTCTTATTAAAAGAATCACAGTGAGATAGCTAAACTTAAGAGTTCAAGGCTGCTGTTACCTTTTCTGGTCAACAAGTTGCACTGGAGATCTGGAACGAGGCAGCGGGGCGGGCCATGGATAAGAGCATGCACCTGGAACCAAACTGCTTGCCTTTCTTCATCTGCAGAATGGGATACTCACAATACCCACATTGCATGTAGGGCGGATGTGAAAATCAAACGAGAGACTACCTAGTAAGCATTCGGCACGGAGCTTGGCACACGGTGAGGGCTCAATGATATGAGCGGTGGCTATTACTGAAGGTTGGCTAAGCATAAAGATTGTGGGCTCTGACAGTATGAAGACCTGGGGCCCCTTGGTCATTGGCCAAGGCCCATGGTTATTGAAGAAAAAGCACAGGAAGTCTCTAACATAAGACACGTGAATAGGTTTATTCAAGAACATTGTCTGGCAGCACCAATCAGCCCCTGATCTGAGGAGAGAGCAGGCATTGCCGCTGGGACGTACAACCCAGCTCGGCATGTTACGTGCCAACAGCCTGTTCACCAGATCAGCCCATTACACATGCAGAGATGTAACACGCTGGGCTGATCCCCTTTAATTACGCTGCCTGAACAACTCCTTCCTTGTCTCTCAGGCCTCCCTGAATCCCAGGTGGTTCATACACACACTCACCCTTCCCTCAACTCACCTCTTGAGTACAATTTGTCTACGCTGCTTTCCTGCAACGGACTCGCTGTGCGGTTCCTCTCAGATGCACGTCCTCTGATTCCCTTACGCTCACTGCTCTCCAAATGCGGGTTTTGTACCACACACATCATGATCTCGTAGAGGGCTGGTTAAAATGCTGATGTCTTTGGCCCCACTCCATCCCACGGAGTCAGGATGGGGGTGTGGGGGGCGTGGCCTTTGAGTTCACCTGCTTACCAAGGTCCACAGGTGACTCCGCAGGACTCTGAAGTCTGGGAATCACTGCGCATCACCTGCTCTTCTGTTCTGCTGGAGCAGAGAGGAAGTTCCCCAGCCAGTGATATCTTTTGTCGCCAGTCACAAAAGGTTTCTTTCCCTCCGAGTAAAGCCATGAAATGACACTCTCTGCTCCGTTCTTGGTCTGGGCGTGGGAGAACATGAGAGAGGCTCCGGGAGCTGTTAAGCTGTTCTGCTCAGCCTTCTGAAGAGCCGTCTCCCCGACTGCCACAGGGAAGCAGGGGCAAGACCAGGGAGCTGCACCCTGAGACATGGCTGCTTGCATCTTTTCACACATGCGGCTTCTTTCGCAGAACTTGTTTGAAAAGAGGGTGCTGTTGCTAAAAGAAAAAAAAAGTTTAGAATCTACTCATCTTGTCTAACTCCCTATTTTATAAATTAAAAACTAAAAAGCAAATAAACAAAAACCAAAACCCAAAGGTCCAGGTGGAGGAGGGACTTCTTCAAGTCACACGGTTTAATAACAAAGCTTGGGCCAAAACGCCAGTCTCCTGGTGTCTTGCTGGCAGGATTTTACTTGATGAAATAAATTTGAGATGTAATAGAACTGTATCTGGAAATGTCCTGGCACATAGAAAGCCCTTAGTACATGTTATTATTATTGTTGGTGTCATTATCGATTTGTATTTGCATTCATTTGTTATTATGAATTTGTATCTGAGACTGGAAGCACATAAAGAAAGCACAAAGGAACCCCAGGGGGGTGGCCGAGGAAAGCCAGCTGGCCGCCCAGGTAGGTGTGCGGTGGTGGTGTTTTTCATGGTGAATTCAGCACTGTTCAGGCTCTGACTCTCCACAGCGCAGGCTCAACTCTAACTCATCGATGAAACACGGAGCTTACATTATCGCTGGGGTAGAGGTTGGGGGGAGATAAGCAATATGCAACAAACAGACAAATTATAACATCGAGTAATAAAGTACTGTGAGGAAAAACAAAGTGGGATAAAGGAATACAGAGGGAAGGCGCGAGAAGATAGGCCAGTTGCGGCTACACTGCCCTGACGCTTCCTCCCTGCACACGGGCAGTACCTGGAGTTGTGCATGGAAAGCTACCTGGGAGCGCCTTGCTGGAGGAAAGGAGACGAGCTACAATTCACCAGTTGGAGGACAACTTAGTTTTGTGTCTATCTCCAGTGTGACTCTTTCTGTGACAGAGTGAGACCAGGACTTGGGTGGGCACTGTCAGGGTATATTTCTGTGACTCTCCTTTTGCAACGGGTCCATGCCACACTATCTCACTTTGCTAATAAGGTACAAGCCTTCATTTGATCATTTGTTGCTTTAGGGATAATTTGCATCTCTTACCTCTGATCTACTAAGTATTGACTTAATACTTTGGGACTCAGAAGGCAATCTGGCAATCTCACTTTCCTGTTTTCCAGGGCTACTTACTATCCTCCACTCCCCCCAGTTTTTTTTTTTTTTTTTTTTTTTTTTTGGCACTGAGGGACTACTAAACATGTTTGTTGATAAAAGCTGCAGCCCTTCCATTACTGCATACAAGATGTGCTCTCTTCCCTGTCAGGTTCCCCAAAGAGCTTGTCACTTATTAATACAAGTTTCATGTCACCCATGGCATTCTGCTCTCTGGGTCAAATTCTTCTACCTGGGGGAGAGCTGAGCCTGCGCTGTGGAGAGTCAGAGCCTGAACAGTGCTGAATGCACGACGGAAAACACCACCATGTGCACACACACCTACCTGGGCGGCCAGTTGGCTTTTCTCGGGCCACGCCCCTGGGGGTCCTTTGTGCTTTCTTTGTGTACTTCTGGTCTCAAATACAAATTCGTAATAACAAACGAATGCAAATACAAATTGCTAATGACACCAACAACAATAATAACATGTACTAAGGGCTTTCTATGTGCCAGGACATTGCCAGAATTCTGACCTTGGAGCACTGAAGGTGGCTTGGAGTCTGGGCCATTGGATGGTGAGACTGGATTCCCTGGGTCTGAGAGGATCCTCTTCTCCGGTGGTTGAGAAGTGGGGAAGCCCTTGGGGATTCCCCCCGAAACTACTAGAAGAGGAAATGGAGGGACAGAAGCAGAAGTGAAAGATTTAGGGGCAGCCACTGTAACTGCTCTGTGGCAGGGGAGGAGGAGGTAGAGAGAAGAATTTTCCTAGGATTGGCAACTCCTGGCAGTAGGAACAGCCAGCTTGGTTGACTGTGAATAGCAGCACTGAGGAAGAGAGAAGCGGGCACAGATATAGTCCCTAACTCTTTGCTTTTCCAAAGCTCACCAAATGAGGTGTTACCTAAAGGCTATGCAGCCCAGACCTTCTTCGAGAACAGTGGTTGCTGAACTTTAAAAATATCTACGCAAGCTTTCTTCAATGAAAATATTACCAAAAAACCTAATACAATAAAAATTGGACTGTTCTGGTAGAAGTTAGAGGATATAGCCCATCTCCACACCTTTGCTTAAACCCCAAGGCAACTCCTTAGAGCCCTAAGAATTCTGGCAAAGCCCCTGTGCTCAGAGGTTGCAGATGGGCAAAGAAATGGGGAAGCATTGGCTGGTGGAATTCCTGAACGTCTACCTCCCTTTCATGTAGAATGGCTAGAATTTCATATCGGGCTTATGAAAAGATTTCCTGTGGGAAAAAACTTCCCTTAAAAAAACCTCTCTCCCATTCTACTCAAAATACTTTAAAACAGTGTTTATCACCCTTTTTATAGCCCAAGAACCACAAAAGAATGCCATTGTCTCCTATACATAATCATGGCTCACTCTGGCAGAAGTTCTCAAAGTTGGGGGTGGCACCCCCATGAGGAACCACTTACGGGGGTTTAGCGGGATGATCAGAGAGATGAAACCCAAGGCCCATCACGCAGGAACCATGTAAACTTGCCCCACTGAAATGCTTTGCTGCAATGCCCATGGCCTGTGTGGAAGGGTGTTACAAAGCAGGAATATTCAAGGGGGCCATGGAAAAGCCTGTTCCTTGCTGGAACTTATTTTCCTACCCTACTTTCTTCTAACTTCATTTTTCTGACTGATTGATATTTCATCTTGCGACGTCATATACATTTTGTAAGAGTTTAGCCCAGTGTACAGTTAGAGAGAACACAGTCCACACAGGGCTGCCCTCACTTCTGACACCAGTTTCAAGTTCAGGGGGTTCCAAAAACTATCCTCAGTTCCATAATGTGCTGGAAGGACTCCAAGAACACACTGAAAGCTGTTTTACTCATGGTTATGGCTTATTATAGGGAAAGGACACAGATTAAAATCAGCCCAGGGAGGAAGCACGTAGGAGTTCACAGAAGTAGCCAGTATGTCCTCTGCCATGGAGTTAGGACAGCATACCCTCCTGGCATCACTGTATGACAATACACACAGAGTATTTCCAACCAGGAAAGTTCACCCAGGCCTCAGAGCTTTTGCTGGAGCTAAACACTGCCCATGTGCTGGCCTTCAGTCACCAGCCCTTCCAAAGTCCGGGCTCATACCTTTAGACATCAGTCCCTCTGGAGGTGGGAATGATAACACTTGGCCCAAAGACCCCAACCTCACGCTGTTGGACTGTCTGAGTCCAAGGCCCCTAGACAAAGACACTCCTACCGGACATGGCATTCCAGGGCCTAGAGATCACCACCCAGTAGCTGAGGGCAAAGGCCAGACCTCTCTTTGGAGCAGTTTGATTCTTCACTAGACAACATGTAAAATCCATCTTTAGAACAAGGTGAAGAGAAGGAAGGTTTCCTCCTTCTTGGCATGCTGGATTCCAGCTGGAATCATCCCAGGCATGTAGCTATCTTATTCCTCTTGACAAGATTCCCTTTTTACTCACTTCACATCTGCCCCAGTTGATGCTGACCCGATAGCCTCACCTCCAGTGACAGCTTCGGGTCCAGACCCTGCTGGAATCCAGGGATTGAGGGGGCCTGCCCTGGCTCCCTCCTACTTTCCTGTCCAGTGGCTGTCCCAGGCCTGCACTCCACCAGGGCCTCACGCCACTACCCATCTCAGCAGGGGCTTCGGTTTCCACCCCAGCCATGCAGAGGCCTGGTCCTGTCTGTTCTCATTTTGAACCTGAATTCTTTGTCCTAGCTGGACAGGACAAGTGTCTCTCCCCTGGCTTTGAATCTCCCACAGATCAAACCCCACAGGACCCAGGTAGTCTCAAAAGCCAAAACCCATGGCTAGGAGTCAGGCCTGAGGATCATGACAAGGAATGGTAGAAATGGGATTCGTAGAGGAGTCCCCATCTCTTCCCCATTATGAGCAAGAGGAACACAGATGTAATCAGCCTCTCTCTGGACCACAGGGCACCTTCCATCACCCCCAGAACTTATGAAGCCCACAAGATCACTGGGCACAGGCCCAGGTTCTCAAACCTGGTCCCTCTGTCAGCACTAATCACAGAGCACTCCCTCCCCCAGTGGTAATACAGGTAACTCCCCGGGAGTCTGGATACTCGTATGTATGTCAGAGTTTCACCTCTTTAACAAAGGTACTGATTCAACACAAGGTGGAGAAACAGCATTTATTCATTATCCAGTCATTGATTCACTCATCAAACATTTATTGAGCACCTTCTACCTGCCAGGCACTCAGATAGTTCACAGTCTAGAAGACAAGAAAAGACAACAAGTGTTACAAGTGTCACAGATACACAAGAGAAACTGGTCAGTTCTACCTGGGGAGGAAATCCAAATAGGTGAGGTTGTCTTGACCTCATCTTGCAAGGTAAGTATTTGGTATAGGAGAGTTGTAAGGAGAGGCTGGTTCAAGACGTGGCCACATGCGAAAGGGCACAGCCAGGAGACGTCTGGACACTGGGAGAACGTGGAGTGGCTGGAGAGGAAGGCTGTGCAGGGCGGTGCTAAGAAGTCAGTCTGCAGAGGCAGTAACCAGAGGACTGCAAACTACGCCAGGGTAACAGAGACGGTCAGGAGGGTTTGAGATGGGGAGGAATACAATCACATTTGCACACAAGATCCTGGGGCTGCAGTGTAAGGAATGGTCAGAAGCGGGTAAGAAAAAAAGACAGTGAGACCATTGCAACTGCCTGGGCACAAGAGGGCGTGTCGGCTAAGACAGCGGCAGTGAGGTGGGAAGGAAGGAGCGGATATAAGTGATGCCAAGGAGGCAGAATCTACAAGACTTGGCCATATAGACCTGAAGGTTTTATGGGGCTGCGAGTGAGGTGAAGGAGGAGTTGAGGCTGATAGGAAACGGAGGAGGAGGAGCTGATCTGTGGGGAAATGTAAGTTAAAATGTGCCCATCTTAAGACAAGGTGTTCTCGCCATGGCCAGGTGAAGATATCCGTCAACCTAGAGTCTAAATGTAACTTAAAGGTCTGTTCTGGGCTGAAGATAGAGATTTAGGAGTCATTAACATCTGGTGGTATTTGAAGCCAACTGAGTGTGTGGACGCAGCACTCAGGCACTCAAGGAGGGAGTGTAGAGTGTAGTGTGTGTCTCTCTTTGTGTATGTATAAGTTGTTTTTACTCTTTTGCTTTTTATAGATAAACAATATCTGGCCGGGCACAGTGGTTCATGCCTGTAATCCCAGCACTTTGGGAGGCCGAGGCAGGAGGATCACTTGAGGCCAGGAATTCAAAACCAGCCTGGATAACACAGCAAGACTGGATAGCACAGTCTCTATGAAAAATTTTTAAATTAGCTGGGTGTAGTGGCACATGGCTGTGGTCCCAGCGTCTTAGGAGGCTGAGGCAGGAGGATCACTCGAGCCTGGGAGTTGGAGGTTACAATGAGCTATGATTGTGCCACTGCACTCTGGCTTGGACAACAGAGCAAGACCCTGTCTCTTGGTGGGTGGGGGGAACCAGTATCTATATAATATATATGGTTTATAATAGCAAAAGTGTAAAAGCAACTAAAGTGTTTACTAATAAAGGATTAGTTAAATAAATTATGGTCCAGCCATATAATGAAATATGATGTAGCCATGAGAAAGAGTTATATCCATCTATAACCACATGGAATGAGACCCAAAATAAAGTATTAGTGAAAAAAATTAAAAAGAACATGTGAAACCATGTGTCCAGTGCACCTCCATTTGTATAGAAAAAGAAGTATACATACATATTCACACACATATGTACGCTTGCATATGTATACAAAATTTTTAGAATATAAGGGTAGATTGGGTAACTAACTCATCAGCTAGGCTGGGGGAGAAACAATTTCACAATGTGCTTCTTTGTTCTTTTTAAAAATTTAAAAAACGTTTTTACCATATTCACATATGATAATAAAAATCTAGATTAAATAAAATATTTCAATCTTCTTTATTTCCCCATGTATCTTTTTTCTTTTTCTTTTCTTTTCTTTATTTTTTTCTTTTTTTTTTTTTTTTTTTGAGATAGACTCTCGCTCTATCACCCAGGGCTAGAGTGCAGTGGTGTCATCATTACTTGCTGCAACCTCAAACTCCCAGGCTCAAGCGATCCTCCTGCCTCAGTCTCCTGAATAGCCAGGACTACAGGCATGCACCACCGCACCCAGCTAATTTTTCTATTTTTTGTAGAGATAGGGTCTCACTATTGCCCGGGTTGGTCTCGAACTCCTGGCCTCAAGTAGTCCTCCCGCCTCAGCCTCCCAAGGTGCTAGGATTACAGGCATGAACCACCCCCCAGCCACCCACATATCTTTTAAACCTCTCTTAGTTGACATCACCTGAGTGTGGATCCATTCCTTGCAACTGAAGATTCGAAGGAACTGAGTTTCTCAGTGTACAATGAGAGGTAAAAAGTAGAAGACAGAATCAAGAATCCGGGAGATCGCAGCTTGGGCGATGTAAAATGAGTAGGTGAGAAGACCAGCAATGTGACTATAAGCTTGCATTTTAGTCAAAGGAAGAAGATAAGAGAGACACAAAACATGGCTGAGCCCGTGTCCTTAGAGTTACAGGCCAAGGGCTCAGTTAGTATTGGGGAACATGTGAGGTTAGCAGATGTAGTCTTTACTCAGGGAGAAAAAGAAGAGTTTTCTGCTAGGGACTGGTTTTTCTCTGCCTCCCGCCCAGCCCCACCCCAATCATGGGACCCCAGTCATGTCCCTTCATGATTAGCCCCTATAGGGCCAGTGACAGCATCCTTCAGCTATTGTTGGTAGGACTAGGACTTCAGTTGGTAGAGAAGCCTGGTGCAAAGGGGACAAAATGGCAGAGAAAGAAAAGCAGAATGTTCCTGGGCACCAATGTTTGTCGCCAGGCACTGGGAGGAGGACTCCGAGACTCCATTGCCTAGACCCAGAACAGCACTGTGCAGCTGGGCACAAAAGCCTGCGCTCTGGAAGACAGAGCCAGCCTTACCAACTGATCTAGAGCCAGGGGTTGCAGCAACCTCAGCCAGACAGGTGTCACTTCAGACAGACGTTTCCAAGCAGCCGGGGAGGTCGGAATGGAATGTGAACATAGGCAAACGCACAGATACACGCAGGGACACAAAACTGAAGGGTCACCAAACTCCCCATCACAGGGAGCTGCTGTGGAGAAAAGTGAGGGTGACAAGATTAGATACTAAGGGCCCCCTGACAGGCAGGGTGGTTAAAATGGGGCTGGCGCATGCAGGAGGATCTGTGGGCTGCCTTCGCTCTCCTCCCACACAGATCTGGAGAGTGCCCGCCCCGCTCCGCCACCCCGCCAGCTATGGTTCCTGATGACCTCCATAGGAACGTTTCCACATGGCATCTGGCCATCCTGGCTTTAGGGTCTCCACGGAGCCAGCCCATGGCATGCCCCTCCCCACTTCCCTTCCTCCCTGCTTTAGGGGGAACAAGGAAAGGAGGCCGGATGGGACCTAAGGGACAACCACTGCATCTTCTAAGAAGAATTAGGCAGGACAAGACTTGGGTGAAGGCGGGGTGGAGGTGGGGAACTCCGTAAAGGAGAACTTGACTTTGGTGTCAATTGTTAGGGGAAAGGTGGACCTTTACACAGGACTCCAGATCTGATGACGTGGGTCTCAGGCAGGTGGGAAGGTTTCCTAATCTCTCGGGGGCCTGGCTCCACTGTGAGGGAGGTAGATGGACAAGTGTAATCACCTGGGTCAATGATGCCAGGATGGCCAGGAACTAAGAAGGGAAGCAGAGAGAGATGGATACACTGAATCTTATAAGACAGATTCCTGACACTCTTTTTTTCTTCTAAGGTCCCCTTTTGTTTTCCTAGTCTTTAATAAAAACTTGTCTGAGGGTACCCAGGTACCTATCTCAGCTGTGTGTTGAAGGGAAAGGAAAGTTCCCCAGTGTCTAGGATCAGCAGTGGTAACCCAGGAGACACCCCAAGGGAAGGTGAACCTCAAACCCAGAGAGAACCTCATGTCTATGGGGTCCAGCTCCCCACCACCACCAGGAGGTCCTTGTTCTGGACCACTCAGAACCATCAGTGGTTCTGAGTTTGGTTACTAGCAAAGAAGGCAGAATTTCCTTGCAAAAATGTGGACAGAGCAGTAACTGGCTCTCCTCTTGCAGGAAAGGGTACATCTCCCATTCTGTACCATCTTTCCCCCAAACGGACCCCAGAATTATTTAATTTGTGTGAAAATACATGTTGCTTCTGGTTCCAGGGGATGGGGATCCATTTGTGCTTATTTTTCATGAGGCACTTAAATGTGCCTCATCAATGCTGTTGGTGTTGTTTCATCTTAACTTCCATTTGATCATGTTCAGTTTTCTGAGTTTGCGGCTCACTTAGCATGGCTATGAGTAGAAAACCTAGCAAAATTGGTGTGGGCGGGGGAAAGTTGTCATACTGGTTACAAACCAGGAGGAGGACAGGACTACCTAGGTGGTATGATTTGAGTAGTTTGAGCAATCAATCACCTCTCTCTAGGACACCGCCCAGCACGCGTGAAATTCCACTGATTTCCTTTTGGCTGTCACTACCTTCCCCAAGTTCTTCTTTCCACATGCAAATACTGCTAGGAAGATAAGAGGAAACCACATCGTATCTCTGCTTAGAAACTGTTCTAAGATGTTTATAAATGTTCAGAAAAAATGTAAATCTCCTTGGGTAAGCGGGCTTAGATGAAGCTATGAGCTCATTTTGGCAAATGTGCAAGCTTAAGCATTTAAAGGAAAGTGCATTAAGTCAATCTGAGGTTCAAAAGGCAAGAGTTAAAAGTCAGAGTATGGTAGCCAAAAGATATTTTCTTGGCTGGAAGAGTCCCTTATGAA
>RJWJ010025909.1:0-23448 GCA_004363605.1 Indri indri
GCTCAGGCTGGTCTCGAACTCCTGAGCTCAGAACGATCCGCCCGCCTCGGCCTCCCAGAGTGCTAGGATTACAGGCGTGAGCCACCACGCCTGGCCAATGTTTTTTTTTTTTAAGGCTGGTCAGGTGAAGCAGTCAGTCATCAATTTTTGATTTAACATTAGATACAGAAATGTTTAAAAATGTATGAAACTTCTCAATTTTGATATATCTTTTGTTTTAGAATACAAAATAGCTAAGCTATCAATTAATTTTTAATAAAGATTGGAACAATAAAAATTTTCTTAGGGTTTATATAATACAACTAAATCTTCACTATGTTTTTATTATGAAGGCTTGAATTCATTTTATCTTAAGCTATAGTGAGGCATGTAACAGAGTAAAACCTTTGGAGTCAACCCAGCTGTCTAGGGCAGCCTCACTAGTCCTTCTGGGGAAAATTACTTACGATCTCTGAATCTTGTTTTCCTCACAAGTAAGATAAGGGTGCAAAGAATACACACTAAATAGAGTTGCAGTGAGGATTAAATCTGCTTGGTACACAAAAGATAGGGCTTTAGTAAGTGGTTTTTTTGTTTTTTGGTTTTTTTTATAGTAAATGTTTTGATGAGGAAGACATTGCCATTACTTTTCTCTTCTCTGGAAAATTGTTAAGTGTTCAAAATAATCGTTAATTAATATTAACAATTGCTAAATGGTCATCATTTGATACTTAGTGTTTTGTTTTTACAGGTTCCCCTTTATGGGCCAGTCATTGGCTGGAACACAGAACAGTGAAGGCCAGAACCTTATACCACAAGCCATTCCTCAGGTAAAACTGCTTGTAATTAATTAGTCACTCCAGAATGCACATTTTTCTGTGTTTCTCGCCAAACTCGTTCTTTATAGTGAGGCCCCTTCTAGAAAGTAGTACTAGTCTTAGAATGCTGCCAGCATATATTATCGGCACAGCAAAAATAAAGACAAATAAAGGTTAAAAAAATTGGCTTTAATTTCTGAAAAGGACCTATATACCTAAAGATAGAAAGTCACTTGGAGAGAATCCAGAGGCATAAGGCTTTTGGTTTTACTTTTAACACAAGAAACACATTTTTATGTCCTGCATTTTAGAATTAATCTATTACATTTAAAATGTAAAACTGCTATAGACAGAAAATGATTATAATTTTTCTATTAGAAATGCTATATTTTTAATTTCAAGGTATGTCTGGGGGAGTAAAACTGCTAATTTTGTGTGTAATATTTTCTTTAGTGATTTTTAAAAAACATATGTCTGCCTATAAATAAAAAGACAGCTACTGACTAGTGTATGTCCTTTTGGAATTTTCCTTTTTGCCTTGACAGCTATGCTTTAGATTTATTATGCTGATGTCCTTTTCATTATTAAAAGAAAAAAGAGATGCTATTTGATATAATGGAAAAAGCCTTTGTAGCTGAGTTTAAAAAATTCCAGTTCCACTATAAATTTACTGTGCAACTTTGGGCAAGTTCTTTAACCTCTGTTTTCTGATCTGTCAAATGTTATGCCACATGCTTTGCAGTATTATAAAGATTGCACATAATACATTCTGGCTGCTAGTATCATTTATAATTGTTACCTTGTGTATTGCTCATATCTAACAGTACTTGTGACAACTGGATAAACATTGTTCAAATTTTATTAGGTGGCTGCCAGGGAATTGTGAAATTAGTAGCTATTTATTCAATAACCCTGAAAGAAACAAGACATTTAATTAGAAAATAAGTCTGTGGCCGCACCGCCCCGAGCGTGCCCGACCCCGTCTGACCTCGGAAGCTAAGCAGGGTTGGGCCCGGTCAGTACTTGGATGGGAGAAAGTAAGACTAATTTTAAGAAATATGTTTTTATTTTTTAGAGACAGGGTCTCTTGCTATGTTGCCCAGGCTGGCCTCAAATTCCTGGGTTCAAGTGATCCTCCCACCTCAGCCTCCCAGGTAGCTAGGATTACAGGCGCATGTAAAAAATAAGAATAATATTTTAATTAGTGTATTTTTCTTTTATTGTGCATGTTAAAAGACATTAGTTCTTGTTATAAATAACTGTACTGTATGGAGTGGCGTTTAGTAAATGTGGAGCCTGTGTTTATAAGGCTGATTGCAGTAGAAACCAGGTAAACTTAATCAAAAAGTAAGATTTTTAGCTTAGTATTAACAACGATTGATTTATCCCAATATTATTTCTGTCGAATAATCCCTTCAGCATAAATCGTTCTTCCGCCAAAATCTAGACAATATAATACCTCAGAGATAGTAATAAGTTTTCAGAAATTAGGTTGTCACCAGTAAATTCATTCTATTTATAAAAATCAAGACTCAAGGCTGGGCGTGGTGGCTCACGCCTGTAATCCTAGCCTCTGGGAGGCCAAGGCGGGTGGATCGTTTGAGCTCAGGAGTTCGAGACCAGCCTGAGCAAGAGTGAGACCGAGACCCCGTCTCTACTAAAAATACAAAGAAATTGGCTAGACAACTAAAAATATACAGAAAAAATTAGCCGGGCATGGTGGCGCATGCCTGTAGTCCCAGCTACTCGGGAGGCTGAGGCAGGAGGATCGCTTGAGCCCAGGAGTTTGAGGTTGCTGTGAGCTAGCCTGATGCCACAACACTCTAGCCTGGGCAACAGAGTGAGACTCTGTCTCAAAAAAAAAAGAAAATCAAGACTTAAGAAATTAAAGCATTTTTTTCTTCCATTTCTTTCTGTTTCTTTTTTCTTAAAGTGTTTTTTCCCCTTTAACTGAAATGTGGAATAAACATTATTTGTAAATTTTACTTATTTTAGGATGGCAGTATAACACATCAGATTTCTAGGCCTAATCCTCCAAATTTTGGTCCAGGCTTTGTCAGTAAGTATAAATCTAATAAGTTATATGTTTTTGGGGGATTGCTTGTTTTTGCACTACATTTATGTTGTTCTAAAAACTTGGAGTTAGTACAGGTATATTATTTTAAGCCTAAGTGCCCTCATCTTACAGTAAACATCACTGCCCTGTTAGGCATCTTTTCTTCAAGGCATGTATTTCATTGCTTTTTTTCCCACTGTGCATGAGGAATTAGAGATCAGTATTTTAATACAGAAAAAATCGTCTTCCCCGTTCTCTTCAATATTGTTGCTGTTTTCGTATATAGATTGGGCACTTGACAATCTATGGAATTAAACCACTTTTTGCTCTAAAGACTGTCTGCCTAAGTGACAAGGACACTAAATGGGAAAAACAAAGGGAATATGCTTAGAAATAGTTGGGTTAGCAGCATGGCATAAGGTCAGGTATGCAGGATCACCCTGGATCCTTTCTAGTTATCTTCAGGGGTCCCAAGGTGGTTCAGGATAGTATTTAAAGTTCTCCCCAAACTGAACCTTTCTGAAATCTTCAGACTGTTTAGCTAACTTTTTTTTCACCATTATTTTTCATTTTGCTCACCTCTGCTCTCCTGGTTCCAGAAACCAGAAAGGCTTTCCTTGCGGTAGGTCTCATTCTACCAGAAGCAGAACTTCTGAAATCTTGTGAAAAAGCCTGTTCTTGAAAAAATGCCCTTCAAATTTAGTAGACTAGATTTCGAGTTCATACATGTACTGGAACTTCTGGGTTTAGGAACAAACCCAAAGTCTGACCTTTTGAAATTCCCCCATATTAATTATGATTATAATTTGAATACATATTTGCATTAAAAACAAGTAAATGACTATAACCAACTGGCTTTTTCTGGCTTTATTGTGCCCATTGGCTTTGGTTGGATTCTTAATGTATGACAATATTCTGTTATCATTGACGTTATTTTCAGCTAATGTCCTTCAAAATGTATTTATTTATTTCGTTGTCTTGTAGTGAGTCAAAAAAGTATATTCAGAATTTCACTACATAAGATGACTTTTTTTTTTTTTTTTTTTTTCTCTGTGGCTTGGCATCAGTGCAGTAAAGTGCCCTTGCAGAGTAAAGAGGGGAATGTTGGCAGAAGATGAAGAGATGACTATTTGGGGAGATTCAGTGATAGTCATAGAAGTAGCATAGGTTTTATGGTTAACTATTCTCTCCCCTTATTTATAAAAGTATAAATTATTAAAATAAAAATTACTGTGTTTTCAATTTATGGATTTCCTTTATAAAATATAGACTTTAAATTGGCCCTTTCTAAAACATTCTGGGTTCCCTCCCTCTCAGCTTAGGACATTTTTTCATGATTAAGAAACAGGGAAGAACTTACAAACTAAGGAAAATTATCATGGGACATGATTATCTAATCTAATGCACTAGACCTTATTGGGATATGTCTTACTTAGTCTCTTCAAAATCTGTAAAGTTGAATTAATAAAGTTTGGCTTGTGGGTTAGGGCATTTGTTAGCAGATAAAAGCATTCTGTTAGATAGGTCTTCTGTTTTTCAAAGATTGGATTTGTGGTATTTACAACTATTAAATTAACCAGTGTCCTAAGACTATGTATTCTCTAGCCTTCTTATTAAATATTTTTCTAAAATCTTATTTTATAGTCATATAATGGTCTAATTAGTATTTGTGTTATCAAATTTTCTATTAAATAGTCATGGTCAAACTGTATTCCCTTACAAAATGAATTTGTGTAACTTTTATAATATTGGGCCCTTCAGAAAATTAACACAGATGAATTCTTAATTTTTTCCTCAGATGATTCACAACGTAAGCAGTATGAAGAATGGCTTCAGGAGACCCAACAGCTTCTTCAGATGCAGCAGAAATATCTTGAAGAACAAATTGGTGCACACAGAAAATCTAAGAAGGCCCTGTCAGCTAAGCAACGTACTGCCAAGAAAGCTGGGCGTGAGTTTCCAGAAGAGGATGCTGAACAACTCAAGCATGTTACTGAACAGCAAAGCATGGTTCAGAAACAGCTAGAACAGGTAATAAATAGGTTGGCAACATAGAAACCATCAACAACTGTTAATGAGTAGAATGTTTCCTGAGGCCAGGCTTATGGGGAGAATCCTGGGTTTAGGTGGTAGCAAGAATCAGACCCAGGAAGTATTTTTTTCACTTGGAGTTGACCTTATTATTTCTTGATATTTTGGTCTTAAAACACATTGGCATATCTTATGTAAAGGGCTCATTCCTGAAAAATGAAACCATTTTGCTATTATCCTCCATTGTAAACCAGATGTTTCTCAAAATATTCAAATTGGGTAATACTGAAAAAGAAGTTAACATTTTAAAATTTTATTTAAAATTAAACAATAATAGGTTCAAAATAGGTTCAGAGACCGCTTCTAGGTATATTTACCCAAGTGGATTGAAAATCTAGGTTCACACAAAAATCTGCATATGACTTTTTATAGCAGCTTGACTCATAGTCACCAAAAACTGTAATGTGAATGGTTGAATAAAGCCTGGTACAGCCATGCCATGGACTACGACATAGCAATAAAAAAGAATGAACTGTTGATACATGCAACAACTTGGATCTCAGGAACGTTGTGCTGAGTAAAAGCCAATCCTTAAAGGTTATATACTGATTCCATTTGTGTAACATTCTTAAAATGACAAAATTATAAAGGTGAACAATAGATTAGTGTTGGCTAAGGGTTAGGGAGGAGTGTTTGACTACAAAGAGGGGACATGAGGTTTTCTGGGGTGACAGAGCTCTTCTGTCTTGATTATGATGATGGCTACACTAATCTCTACATGTGTTCAAGTTCATAGAATTGCATAACTGAAAAGAAAACTTTCCCTTTAATTGTCAATTTTAATTTTTAAAATAAAATTAAAAAGAAACCCAAATGTTAATGCTAGAAAGGGAGTGGGGTTTAGAGTAGATTGGGTCAATAAAAATGTGAGTGCCCTCTAGTAAGCGCTTTGGCAAGCACCTTCACTTCCGTTGTCTTATTAACCATGGGTACAACTGTTTGAAGAAGTTAGTATTTGTTGCCATTTTACAAATAAAGAAACTGGTGATTCATTGTAGAGGTTATGTGACATGTTTGCTCATAGCTAACTATTGGATTAGCAATTTGGACTCAGATGTCTTCAAACCACAGCTACCACAAAAATGTCCCAACAATAGGGTGATTATAGTTCCCGCTGTTTAAAACTAGGACTGTTCCAGAATGAGAGTTTTCTTTTCTCTTTAAACTCACTCTCTGGTTTCATGTTTATTTCTTATACAGTATGTTTTAGCACTTTTATTGTCTTCTGTTGTAATTGTACGAGATCTTTTCATGAGGGCCTAGGTTTTGCATATCCATGGCTAAAATCTATTTTAAAAGCTAATACTTGAAAAATGGAATATATTATGTTACTACAATAGCCAGAGATCTAGTGTAGTCTCATTAAGATAAGCAGTTGATGATAATGTTTTTAAAAGTATTATAAAATATTCTGGGAAAGCATGGATGACCACCTTATGTGTTCCAGATACTGTTATAGGCGTTGTATACACACCCTTACTGCTTCACCAGTCCAGCAGTAATTAGTTCTAACCAGTAAACTGGGCAGGAAAAACAAACAAAAAAATGGGAGTTACACAATTATTGGAAAAGACACCAAACACCATTATTTGTAGAAAATATATTAGTCTACCTGGGAAACCCAAGAAAATAAGTTGACAAACAATTTGAACTATTGGATTCAGGACACTAGAATGATACTTATCTAAAAATTGAATGATTTTGAAATACATGCACAGTGTTTTGCATCCCTTCTTTCCCCAGCTTGCTAAACAAGATGGTGAGGTCCTCAATATGAATTGCGCCTTGGTTGATAATCTGGTCCATAGCATCTGGCACATTGGGGTATAAAGATTTTTTGGAATGAATTAATTGACATTAGTCAGTTGTTATGGTATTAGCCTATTTAGAAACCATTCAAAATATCTTAGAGCTTGTATAGATTTCAGAAATTATAATTTGAGTATGTTATCCATTAAATTTAGAGTTTTACAAACTAGTCTTTTAATCTTGAGGGTGTGGTGTGTTATACATGCTAGTAATTCATCTCATCTTAAAATGTACAATTTTTCATATTTACGAAATGAAGCATTAACATTGTATATGGTTAAAGTTTGAGTTAAATCTCAATTATTCTAACCTTGTGTATTAATGTAACTTCTAAGTCATCACAATTAACTGCTTCTTGTAAGTAACCTGTTTATTGTTTAGCTTAGTTTTTGATGTTTAGTATAAATAGTATATGACTTTCACAGTAAGACTTCAAATCTGATTGCAGAAAAATGTTTTTGGGATTTATTTTTGATATTTTATATGTGGAGTGCTTTTACAGATAACTCCAGAAAAATCCTGTTGTTAAAAAGATTGGCAGTCTTTTCAATCCAATTTTTGGGTGATTTTTTTTTTTTTTTTGGCCATGCCTAAGCAAAATGTTTTTGCCCCTATAAGGTCTAAGTACCTTCTGTATAATTCCCACCAAAATCATAAGCCAGTATTCTAGTTTGATACCTGTGTTGTATATAAACGAGTAATGAATCATTTTTTTTATTCCAGATTCGTAAACAGCAGAAAGAGCATGCGGAGCTGATGGAAGATTATCGAATCAAGCAGCAGCAGCAGCAACAGTGTGCCATGGCCCCGCCTGCTGTGATGCCTGGTGTCCAGCCCCAGCCACCCCTAGTTCCGGGTACCACTCCACCTACCATGAGCCAACCCAGCTTTCCCGTGGTGCCACCGCAGCTTCAGCACCAGCACCAGCAGCACACAGCAGTCCTTCCTAGCCATAGCAGCCCCGCTAGAATGCCCAGTTTACCTGGATGGCAACCCAGCAGTGCTCATCTCCCCCTCAATCCTCCTAGGATTCAGCCTCCAATTGCCCAGTTACCAATAAAAACTTGCACACCAGCCCCAGGGGCAGTGTCAAATGCAAATCCACAGAGTGGACCACCTCCACGGGTAGAGTTTGATGACAACAACCCCTTTAGTGAAAGTTTTCAAGAACGGGAACGTAAAGAACGTTTACGAGAACAGCAGGAAAGACAACGAATCCAGCTCATGCAAGAAGTAGATAGACAAAGAGCTTTGCAGCAGAGGCTGGAAATGGAGCAGCATGGCATGGTGGGCTCAGAGATAAGTAGTAGGACGCCTGTGTCCCAGATTCCATTCTATAACTCTGAACTACCTTGTGATTTTATGCAACCCCCAAGACCCCTTCAGCAGTCTCCACAACACCAGCAGCAAATGGGGCAGGTTTTACAGCAGCAGGGTATACAGCCAGGATCTATTAATTCACCCTCCACCCAAACTTTCATGCAAACCAATGAGCGAAGGCAGGTAGGACCTCCCTCATTTGTTCCTGATTCATCATCAATTCCTGTTGGAAGCCCAAATTTCCATCCTGTTAAGCAGGGACATGGGAGTCTTCCAGGGACCAGCTTCCAGCAGTCCTCAGTGAGGCCTCCTTTTACGCCTGCTCTGCCGGCAGCACCTGCTGCAGCTAATGGCAGTCTCCCGTGTGGCCCAGACCCTGCTGTAACCCATGGGCAGAGTTATCCAGGATCAACTCAGTCTCTCATTCAGTTGTATTCTGATATAATTCCAGAAGAAAAAGGGAAAAAGAAAAGAACAAGAAAAAAGAAGAAAGATGATGATGTAGAGTCCACCAAGGCACCATCAACTCCCCATTCAGATATAATTGCTCCACCAACTCCAAGCATCGCAGAAACCATCTCCACTCCTGTAGCAAGCACACCCAGCGAGCTTCCTCAACAAGCAGAGCAGGAATCGGTAGCACCCGCTGGCCAGTCCACTCCCAGTGTGGCAGCAGGCCAGCTGTGTGCAGGATTAGAGAGCAAACTGCCCAGCAGTGATTCCTCACAAGGAACGTCAACTCAACAGACATTTGCAAATTCAGAAGTGGACAAGCTCTCCATGGAAACCCCTGCCAAAACTGAAGAGATAAAACTGGAAAAGGCTGAGACGGAGTCATGCCCTGGCCAAGGGGAGCCTAAATTGGAGGAACAAACTGGTAGTAAGGTAGAAGAAAACACCGTAGCCTGTCCTGTCTCCTCAGCACAGAGTCCTCCCCATTCTGTCGGGACCCCTGCTGCCAAAGGAGATTCAGGGAATGAACTTCTGAAACACTTGTTAAAAAATAAAAAATCATCTTCCCTTTTAAATCAAAAACCTGAAGGCAGTTTTTGTGCAGAGGATGACTGTACAAAGGATAATAAACTAGTTGAGAAGCAAAACCCAGCTGAAGGATTGGTAAGTGTGAATCATGGAAACAACAACTTACTTTTTTTTCTTTTGTTTTAAACTATACTTATAGCAGATTAGTACCAACGACTATATTAATTTCAACACTATTTTGCAACTTTTTTACCCTAAGGGGCCATTTTTTAGTTTGTTTTTCCTACCTCCATGAAACTATTGTTTTTACTTATATCCATAAACTATACTGAGTAATAAATTTGTTTATTATTTATTTAAAAAAGCAAAAGCATGTATTGCATTTCATATATAACATGATATGGAATAGCTGGTTATTACCACACTGAGTTAATCTAATTAAAGCAAAGGAAGTAACTGTCTATGCACCTTTATTGTAATAAGTGCATAATTTCCATCATCCTTTTAACAGGGCAGCTCAAACACCCCTGAATAGCCTTGGAGGCTCTCAGGGAGCACCCACACGGGAAACCCATTGTGTTGCAGTGTATTAATACTTAACGTCATACAAGTGTAGTCTTACATGGAGATACTACTTTATCTTTGTAGCTATCCATGTGTCAATATTCTATCCATTTTAAGTTATTAACATTGGATTTCTTTTTGTTTTTTTCATTTGTATGAGGAGCTTAATTGTAAATGTACCTTTGCAAGAATCCCTCCCCTTCATTTCAATTAACTTGATTCAGATATTTCTAAAACTGGGGTTTTTGGGTCATGGGAATTGGTCTGCCTGAGTCATAACTGGTGCATTCAGAAAGGTTTCCCGAGAGTGCTTCTCAGATTGGATTCTATCGTTTTCATATTTTAATTGAATAGGAGTGGAGTGGTGTATTTAGTTGTCCAAATTTGCAATTTTATAATTGTTAATGAATCTCATCTTTTAGCAGGTGTCGACTGTTTTTTATTTGTCTTTGACCATTTAGTAGAGATCGAGTGTTGACTTGATAGATACATGTAATTTTTGAAAATATTAGTGGTTATGCTTTTTTGGCACGCCTACCCGGCTGTCCACCCCAGTCTTCAGCCACTTTCCAAGGCGTCTTAGGCCTCTAGCAGTACTGAAGGCCGTGCAATTCCCTGTCTTTCTGCTTTCGCCCTTCCATTTAAGGCCACTTACAGCTGTTTCCACCTGCTCTGCTCTCTCTCTCCTTTTATATATCTGGTCAGTATCTTTTAAAACTCAGTTCTGGAATCATCTTTTCTCAGCTCAGCCAATCTCAGATATGTATGGATGCCTGTGTGCTCATGTAGCAATTTCTACAGCTCCTTGAAGGGCATGGACTGCATCTTGTGCATTAGTCTCTTCTAAGCCAATTAAGAAATTCTTAGGCCCTTGCTGCTCAAAGTGCAGCATCCACATCACCTGGGAGCTTTTTAAGACCTGCAGAGACTCATGGCTCCAGGTGATTCACGTGCATGTGAAGTTGGAGAAGCACTCTTTAGGTCTGCGGTTTTTAAAAACATTAATGTATGAAAATCACTGGAGGGTGTGTTAAAATACAGATTCCTGCATCCTTGCACCAGAGTTTCTGATTCTGTAGGCCTGGGTGGGACCAGATGATTTCCATTTCTGGCCAGTCCTGGGGGATGCTGCTGGAGACCACCCTTTGAGAACCACTGACCTAGCCCAAGGATCAGCAGTCTGATCCCGCTTCCACCTCCCTACTTCTTTGAATGAGCTAAGGATGATTTTTACATTTTTAAGTGGCTGAAAAAAATCTTAGAGTAATGTTTTGTCACATATGAAAATTATACAAAATTCAAATTTGCCCACAAATTTTAAAAGTTTTATTGGAACACAGGCAAGACCATTCGTTTATGAATTGTCTGTGGCTGCTTTTGTATTACAGGGGCAGAGCTGAGTAACCATGACAGGGCTGTATGGCCTACAAAGCCTAAAATAGTCACCATCTGGCCCTTTGCACAAAAAGTTTACCACCCCTACTCCTAAGCCATTTAGAATATAATAGAAACCATAATTTTCAAAACCCTCAAAGATTCAATGCAGAATTCATTACAGTAACTTCAGCAGCTGTAATTGTCTATAGCAAAGTATCAATATTAAGTTTAGAAATAACAGAGCCTGAAAATATTTCTGTATTTTAAGGTACAGATAGCATTATCCTTAAAAGCCTTTTCAGGGCTTGGCTTATTCTCACTTTGTAAGGGCAAAAATAAAGAAAATGTTTGTGTTACCACCTAGATTCTCTGCCATCGACTTTTAAGTATATAGCCAATATTGTTCAGTCAAATGTGTGATTGTGAGCTAATTCGAAGGACCAGCGTTGTTTCCTTTCCTTGCTTTCTGGGGCTTGCTGTTCTTCCACCTAAGATGTGTAGGCTGTAAAGCTTTTCTGGAGCCTGTGAGTTGTTTCAGCAAACCTTGTATTTCACCAGTTCCTAAGGGAACTCAAAGTAACTCACCAAGACCACTATGCAGAGGCTACTACTACAGTCACCAAAGAGCGTTCCCTCCTCTGCTGTGGCCAGCGAGCAGGAGTAAGGGGCTCCCCTGCCCCAGTGTGGTCAGCACGAGGGGTGATGCTTCACCAGAAAGGGGTCTGCCACATGTAGGAGTTCTGCTCTTTCCTCAAGCTTGACAGCTTACTGATTTCTATACTTGAAAGTAATGTTTGAAGAAAAGGATGATCTTTTCAGAAAACAGAGCACTTGACACCACTGTCTATTTTCCCTCCTTGACTTTTAGTGCCCATGTTAGGAAGATGAGTCATGGGATGGAGCTGGAGTAGCATGAACTGAAAACCAAACATGTGAATAGTTCACTTATTTCTTAACCTTTCCAATTACATTAGCAAACTTTGGGGGCTCAAATGCAAGGTGGTTTTGGATGTGGCAACAACCAGTTGCCAAAAACAGATGGAGGAAGTGAAACCAAGAAACAGCGAAGCAAACGGACTCAGAGGACTGGTGAGAAAGCAGCGCCTCGCTCAAAGAAAAGGAAAAAGGACGAAGAGGAGAAACAAGCTATGTACTCTAACACTGACACGTTTACCCGCTTGAAACAGGTGAGTCACTTGTAGCAGCCCCTTGAAACATTCAAGGACATGAGAGATCAAATGCTTTTTCAACACTTTTCAACTGAAACTTTCTCTTTATTGTGATAATTTCTTCATTAAAGTAGAGAGTTACAGGGATAAAAGACATCTGAAGAGAAACCTACTAGACTTCCTATTTCCAAGGACATTTGTGCCATATCCTGTTGGCACCTGAGATTTACAGTAATACAGATGGATTGATAGGTGATGGTCAGGATTTACTTATGTTCAAAAGGAGTAGCCTCAGCACCAAGAAAAAAATCTGTCCCCGTTGCTTGTGACTCTGGATCGGAAGAAATGCAGCCGCTGGACCCTCCCTATTGTAAATGCTGACACCTTTGTGGTCATTAGAGAAGGTAGGAGACAGCCACTTGAAGTGTCACTGGTGGTGCCTAGCCTCAATTTAAGCCCTGGTTTTTCCTGAGCAAAGATAAGAAATGTGTTTTTCTTGTTAGATGCCTGGCAGCATCCCTTTAGGAGAGATAGGAACAAAGCTTATTTTTAAGTGTGTCTCAACGATTCTGTAGTCTTTCTCACTTATTCCAGCATTTTGATACTGGAAATTTTTAAGTGTCATTTTTCTCAATCCCTATTTGACTAAGTTGCTTCAGGCTTAGAAAGTTGAGAAACACTCAGTTTTGTTTACCATGTACATTACTCTTAAATGTGTTTTTTAATAGCAGCTCTCTCTGCTCCCTCTAATGGAACCAATCATTGGAGTGAACTTTGCACACTTTCTTCCTTACGGCAGTGGCCAATTTAATAGTGGAAATCGACTTCTAGGAACTTTTGGCAGTGCTACCCTTGAAGGGGTTTCAGACTACTATTCTCAATTGATCTACAAGGTAGGTTTCTTTGCTAAGGTGTTACCTTGCTTCATCTGTGGATAACGTACCAGAATTGGTAGAGCTTATCTTATTTTTGTACCTAATTTACATCTCATATTCCAAGTTTCATTAAAACTTAAGTTCAGCTACAAGGTTAATTTTACCTGGTGAAGTGCTTCTAACGTAAACATTTGAAATTTTTATATAGGTAAGAATATAAATTGTGAGAAATATCCATTCTGTATTTCCATAGTAGAGGATATACTTCCTTATAACCTTTCATTAACTCTTAAAATGAATCCAAATTCATAGTAAATAGTGGAAATAAAAAAGCATGGTTAGGATTTTACTTTGAAAAATGAAATTAAAAAGATTTTAAATGTATTTTATCTAATAATTTAGGTACTTAATTGTAACTATGCACTAATTCATAGACTATTAATATTAAACCAAATCAGGTTTATCTTTTGGTATTTTTTTAGCTAAGTTTTATGATAGCATCATAAGATATCTTTAATTCACATCTGACTTACATAAAAAGATCATTTTTGCAAAAATATTTGAGAATATCATCAGTTTTCCAGAAGCTTCTCTTCTGACATTAATATTAATTCTTTTTTTGATGTTCCATTTATTGTCCTTGTTAGCTTTTCCTTTCAGTTAGAAACTGTCTTAACTCTTTTAAGTGCCTGGTGCAAGCTATTCTCCAACAGCACTTCATCATCTTCATGAAATCCTGTATCTTCGCAAGATTTGTAATTTCACCTTGCACTTGATTTGCACGGTATTATTGGTAGATTCCAGCAATCCTTGAGAAACTATAAATAAATGAGAAATTGGTGGCAAATGTTAAGCTGGGAGAGATGTTTAAAGAGGAACTACATTTGTTAACAATTTAGTCATTTTACTATTATTGTTGCTACTTCTTTTAGAGGTCTTAGACAATCCAGATTCTAATATATGGAATGTGAGTTACAATTACAGGTTTAGGACCACAGATTCTTAAGTTTTTCATAGAACTAGGGCATATATTGAGAATTTAATAAAGGAATTTTTGATAATGTTTTACAAATTTGTTGATTGAATTTTAAATTTATCCTTTGACTATAACCATGAAACTTGAAGAGTTGCATAAAATAGAATCAGGCATAATGAACATTTACTTCTTAGATTCAAAGCTAAATAGTCAAGCTGGGCGTAAAGTTAGCAAATTGATATGTCCATCAAATCATGAGTATTCCACTAAAAAGCCTCCTGGCCTTGTATGTATTTTTTTCCTTCTTGGTGTGCATTTGGTAATGAAGATGCATCTCGATTACATTTCTGTAGCCTTGCTTCCATGTGCCAGAAATTCACAGAACTAAGTTTTAGCAAGGTCATTGCATATTTGCTCAGTAGCATATAATTTAAAATTTTTTGGTCTCCTGCAGCAGAATAATTTAAGTAATCCTCCAACACCCCCTGCCTCTCTTCCTCCTACACCACCTCCTATGGCTTGTCAGAAGATGGCAAATGGTTTTGCAACAACTGAAGAACTTGCTGGAAAAGCTGGAGTGTTAGTGAACCATGAAGGTATGATTATAGCCTCCAAATTTTATACTTTTGAGGAGTGTGCCTTTGTCAGCTATATATTGTGAAATGGCAGTAGACTCGTAAAGTTCTACCCATTTATCAATTTTGGCTAAATGTATTTATGGTTTTGTTTTTGCTTTTCCAGTTACTAAAACTCTAGGACCTAAACCATTTCACCTCCCGTTCAGACCACAGGACGACTTGTTAGCCAGAGCTATTGCTCAAGGCCCAAAGACGGTCGATGTTCCAGCTTCACTTCCAACACCACCTCATAACAATCAGGAAGAATTGAGGTAGAAGTTATTATTTCTTTTTTTTTATGTATGTATTTAGCATAATGTCTGTAGGAATAGCATGTAAAAAATTTGAGGAATAAAATTTGGTGAATAATCTTCATATTTTAAAGTTTATCAGACATTTTTACTATTAAACATAATTTGCATTATTTAAATCTTATCGGAACTTAAACATAATTGAATAGACATTAAGGCAATGGAAAATCTCTATGCAAAGTATTTCAAAGATTATTGTCCTTTATAAGCTACTAATGTGATTTATTGGGTTTATTGATGTTTGTAGATATCTAAAACGAAAGAGCAGCAGTCACAGGTGCCAGAGAATGCTATCACGGAAGAGAGTTTAAGGACTATTCTGTCTGGAGTTTTTTAACCTCTTTTTGTCAATTCTTTATCCCTAAGATTCTAACTGGGAGAATCGGGTTCCCTTAGTAGGTAACCACTACCCAACTCGTTAAATCCAGGGGGTTCTTACATACTTCATCAAATTATTAACTCCTCCTTGGAAAATCCCCAACCACCCTGTATTTGGTGAGACATTTACTTAGTCTAGGTCCCTTGTTTTGTCAATGAAAAACTGTGGACCAAAGAGGAGAATGATTTGTTCAGATTTAGAATCCAGGTCTCTTCTCTCCCGTACCTCACTACTAGAAATCCTCAAACTAGTTAATAGGGCACAGCATTCCCTTTTCAGCAACTGTGGAAGGCAGCTTCCTAGGTGTTCCTGTTTCATGACCTGGGGCAGGTATCTCCTCTGCCTACCCCTGGATTTCATGGGGCTCTGTGTGGAAACCTTGGGTCTCCTCCAGCATGGCAGCATCTTCTCTGTGTGAGGGTTGAGAAACAGCAGATTCACGGGGCTGTCCTATGACTTAGCCTGAGACCTCACAATTACCCTGCTAAACTAGCTCTTGGACTCAGCAGGAGGGACTAGGCCTTTTTCTTTTCTTTTTCTCTTCCTTTTCTCCCCTCCTCTCTTTTCTTTATCAGTTGAGAAAAATAAGGGCCCATGAAGCCATAATGACCAAGTTTTCTCCACCTTGCTACTATAAACAGCAGCAACAGGATAGCTGTTTTCACAGCCAGCTGTATGCAGGTGTGACTGCTGGATATGTGCTTGGGCTGTTCTTTCCTTTTCCAGCCGCCAGAGTATTCTCATAGTCTTAGTGATCTTGAATTTTGCAAAAGTGTTAGTATTCATTCTTTCTGTTGTGTTATAATCTAAACATCTTCCTCTTGATGGGTCTTTAAATTTTTATGCTGAAGCTTTCGTTAGAAGGAAACATACCATTTAAATTATTTTACAGCTAAGCATATTTCTTGTATTTTTTTTCCAAGAGATTCCCTGTTGAGCTGATTCATTTGCTACTTCTTTCATTGCTGTTGCTGGGTTTCCTTGCTGTTGTACTTACAGATTCAGTTGGGTTGGTGCGAGAAGCCCCCAGTGGTGGATTTGCACTTTGATGTGTGTGCGTATTCTTCTTTCAGGATACAGGATCACTGTGGTGATCGAGATACTCCCGACAGCTTTGTTCCCTCGTCCTCTCCTGAGAGTGTGGTCGGGGTGGAAGTGAGCCGGTATCCGGACCTGTCGTTAGTCAAAGAGGAGCCTCCGGAGCCGGTGCCATCCCCCATCATTCCAATTCTTCCTAGCAGTGCTGGGAAAAGTAAGGAAAATACTTGGCCTTCTTATTTTCCTCACTGTACTCCAATTTACTAATGTAAATATTTTGATTTTGAAAAGCTATTAACACTCCTTTCTTCTTTTTTTCCTAATTATTAAGGTTCAGAATCAAAAAAGAGTGACATCAAAAGTGAGCCAGGCACTTTATATTTTGCATCACCTTTCGGTTCATCCCCAAATGGTCCCAGATCAGGTCTCATATCTGTAGCAATTACCCTGCATCCTGCAGCTGCTGAGGTAAAGGATGAAATGACTTTCTCATGTTAAAGAATATGTCCTGTGTTTAAGGTTGTATCAGGTGTCTCACAGTGAAATGCATACAAGGGGACCATTAAGGATGAAAGATCAGTGTTAAGAGCGGAACTGATGGGTTTAGACCTACAGACATTTCAGATGTAGAAATGGCTAGTAAACTTACAAAAAAAATGCTCAACATCACTAATTATCAGAGAAATGCAAATTAAAACCACAATGAGATACCATCTTACTCCAGTTAAAAATGGCCATTGTTAAAAAGTCAAGAAACAATAGATGTTGGCTGTCATTGAGTACTGTAATTAAGCATTAAGTTATAAAAGGAAAGCTCAAGTTCACTTTTTCTTAAAGGATGTATGTTTTAGAGAACTCTTTAGAGAGAAACCTTTTCATAATTGTAGAAAATGAAGCAACGAGAAAGAACTTTATCAACAGTAAAAGTTTTGCAAATGCCATGGAAATGTTCTGCAGACAGAAGCTAAGCTTTTGTCAAGCACTAGTAATTTGCTGAGGAATTTTTACTCTTTTTAAACTCTGAATTCCATGAAGACATTTCATTAGAGATCAAACCTAATAGTCCACTGACATAATGTTTTGGTTACCAAAAAAGCATAGCAGTAGCGTGACCTTTATATGTTCTCGTGGATTGTGCCAGACTTTTGGCCAGAGCTGGAGGCCCTTATAAGTGAGCTCTCTAACCAACTCTGAAACGGACAAGGTTTAGCTCATTGCTTGTGGTTGTGTCTTTTATACCTGTCGAATGTTAAGGTAACTAAAATAGTTTATTGTGTTCCCAAATATTTAATGTTAATTGGAATCCTGCTGTGAAGATTTCTGTTTACGAAAGCTTTTTTCGGATATTGGTCCATTAAAAACTTTTTTCCTGAGACTTTGAGTCTGAATAAAAGTCATTGGATTTTTCTTACAATATATGTATTATGAAGATAGTATTTATCCTAAGTATGTATTTCTTCAATGGTTTACTGTTGCTTTCTGGATGAGTGACACAATGTTCGCATTTGGTTTTAGAACATCAGCAGTGTTGTGGCTGCGTTTTCTGACCTTCTTCACGTTAGAATTCCTAACAGCTATGAGGTTAGTAATGCTCCAGATGTTCCATCTGTGGGTTTGGTCAGTAGCCACAGAGTCAACCCAGGTTTGGAGTATCGACAGCATTTACTTCTCCGTGGGCCTCCTCCAGGATCTGCAAACCCTCCCAAATTAGTGAGCCCGTACCGGCTAAAGCAGCCTAATGTACCATTTCCTCCAACAAGCAATGGTGAGCTAGCAAGCTTTTTGTTAACATCAAATTCATACTTGAATCAAAAGTTAAGTGTTAGTCTTTTTAAAATTTCAATTTTTGTAAGTAACAGGTAACATGTTGGTGTGTGATCCTTGGTCAGTTAACTGTGGGTGTTCTGTTTCTATGGTGTGATTTGACCTTTCGTGCTTTGCTGTGTGTGTCATATCCTGCTGTGGACCCGGGGGTACCTGTGTGCCAGCTTTCTGCACAGATCCCCCAAAGCCCATCCGCGGTGCTCACACCATGTGGTGAGAGTGTTCTGCCCTCCGGGCTCACTTGCCTCTGGTTTTACTTGTGCACCGTCACATAGGGCTCTCCTCTTCCCACAGAGGTGCCTGTGCCACCCGACTCTGCAAAGCGGAGCAGCGTCCTCAGCCCGGCCTGTCTCTGTGGCAGCCTCCCCACCGGGCTCTCAGGCTGGCCGGCTGCCTCCTGTCTTCTCGCTTGCCAGTTTCCTTGCAGTCCTGTTTCTGTCCTTACCCTTCTACGAGAATTTAGTGGCTTCTCAGTTCTCATCTTTGAATTCCTTTTGAAAGTCAGTCTGTGTTGGATTTTTGAACTCTTAGCTTCTAGTTGCTTCTGTCACTTACTTTTCTCCTATTCCTTCCTCCCTTCACACCCTACCTGAATGGCACTCTCCGAGTATGCCTTATGCTTTCTCATCCCAGGTTATGCTTATTTAAGACTCTCGTACACTCTTATACCTCTTTATCTTTCATAAAATGTTTTTGTGTCATCTCAGCTCTTAAACAAAAGTAATCCCTCTTTCCTCTTGACTCCCTTTGCATTTAGACTGAATATTAATATAGCTTGGTGACTTGGTTTTGTTTGACTCTTCTTTCATGAGCATTGTTTTCCCAGCTGTTTTGAGCCTAGGCAGGTTTCTTTATTTCTACCCCAGTGTCACGTAATAGATGCCCTGTAACCATCACTTAGAAGATGCTTTTTATTATAGAATAAGTTAATGAACTATGTTATAATAAGTTGATGTAGCATAATTTTACACCATGTACCACCTTGTGTCATAGGTCAGCTTTAATTACTAATTAAAGTTGATTCCTTTAGGTCTCTCTGGATATAAGGATTCCAGTCACGGTATCACAGAAGGTGCAGCCCTCAGGCCACAGTGGTGTTGTCACTGTAAAGTAGTTATTCTTGGAAGCGGTGTGCGGAAATCATTCAAAGATCTGACCTTTGTAAACAAGGTACTTTACTATTCTGTGACCCCACTTCCTACCCTCAGTAAGAATGTCCTTGGCAGTGAAGACTTCATTTGCGGTGGCATGATAGGACATGTTCCTGCCAGTAAATCAGCACATATTAGATGTGTCTGGGCTTAACACCAAATAGCTCCAGCAAGCTGTTAATGTGAATATTATGAGGACCATGTATTTTAAAATAGAATGAAATATGGACAGTATAGTTTGGCTTTGTACATTTCTCTTCTCTATGGCTAAATTATTATATGGTAAATGTTGGGACATAGTTACCTTTTTATTATACTTTTAAGATAAAGAGCCAGTCTCACTTTTGAACAAACATAAAAATCAACAGTGTATAGATTCTGTTTTTATTAAATTTTGGCTTGTTGAGAATCCCCACACATTTCTTTTGCTTTTCAGGATTTCCGAGAAAATTCCAGGAGAGTGGAAAAGGACATTGTTTTTTGTAGTAATAACTGCTTCATTCTTTATTCATCAACTGCACAAGCAAAAAACTCAGAAAGCAAGGTAAAATTAGGATGATCTCAACTAATCAACAATGTATGAGTGATTTCTGTGTTCTGGGTATCTGTTAATGAATAAAACAGGTATGTCCCCTACCTTCCTGGAGCTCTCCGTGTGGGAAGATCTTAGCAGATGCTAATCACGTGCAGAAAGTGAGCTTCCAGTAGTCTTCATCCGTGTCGCTCTTGACAGAAGTAGGCACTCTTAAATTACATTTTAAATGTTCAGAATTAAATAGAACATTAATGCTAAAATCTTTAATTTTACTAATTTAGTTACAAATATATTAATTTAATTAACATTTAAAGATTGCTTTTATTGATCTTATCCTAATAGGGAAGCCCGTTCAAAAGTAAAATTTAAGTCTCTTCATGCCTTTTGAGAGAAAAAGCCACCAGAGACAGACCATTGTGGAAAAGGTCTGCTTCACTTGATTTTGTATAGTTCGAGTGTATGTAAATGTGTAGTTGATATCAATGATATATTTTTAATCATATGTTTTGCAGGAAGCTTTTCTCCTCTACAATAATCAGTAATGCTGGCAGTCATTCCTCCAGGTGGCTGCTCCAGTGTGTCTTTCACAGAAGAATGTTCTGGAGAGTCTTTTTTAACAGGCAGTCGTTTCCAGTGTACCTGCAATACAGTCCAAGCTATATGACAGATAAAATTTAGACTTTAAATGAAAATATATCAGCCTAAATAAAAGGAGGATTGTTTTTTCACCACATAGTTTGTCAGTGTGCAATTCTTCAGCAGCTGGATCAGAGCTGCAGAGCCTCAGGAAAAAGTCAGTATGATTTGTTTGTGGAAGGGGACTCCTTCCCCTCCCCTTCTCTGACATTTACTCCAATTGATTAAGCCCGAGATGAACAGACAGGAATCTCAGAGAGTGGAGACGAACTTGCAGGAGATGATGTTGCAACATTCTTACTTGGTTTAACAAAAAACACTGTTCCATTGAACAAATTAAATTAGCTGGTTCTTAAGACGGCATTGATTCCCACCCCTCCCCTGAAGTTGAATGTCTTTAGAGAGGAGGTATCCGAGAAGGTTTAAGAGCAGCATCTTCTCCAGGGTTGTGGCTCTGTAGAACCGCATGGCAAGCGTGCACCAGGTGCTGTGGCTCCTGCAGCCATCTGCCATCGAAGCCCAGGTGCGCAGCGCCGCCTCGGCGCGTGAGCTCTCACCACTTATCCTGGCCCTGCCTCTTCCCTCCAGTCACACACCCTCTTAAACCATATTGCTGGGCTGCTTGTTTCAGCAAGAACTGTTTGTAGACCTTGTGAATTACTTTTCTTTTCTGTGGTTTTCTTGTTACTGCCCAGGAGTCCACCCCCTCGTTGCCACAGTCCCCTATGAGAGAGACGCCTTCCAAAGCGTTTCATCAGTACAGTAACAACATCTCCACTTTGGATGTGCACTGTCTCCCACAGCTCCAGGAGAAGGCTTCTCCCCCAGCGTCGCCGCCCATCGCGTTCCCTCCTGCTTTCGAAGCGGCCAAAGTGGAGGCCAAGCCAGATGAGCTTAAGGTAACGGTCAAGTTAAAGCCTCGGCTGAGAACTGTCCATGGTGGGTTTGAAGATTGTAGGCCATTAAATAAAAAGTGGAGAGGAATGAAATGGAAGAAATGGAGCATTCACATTGTAATCCCCAAGGGGACATTCAAACCACCTTGTGAGGATGAAATAGACGAATTCCTAAAGAAATTGGGCACTTCCCTTAAACCTGATCCTGTGCCCAAAGACTATCGGAAATGTTGCTTTTGTCATGAAGAAGGTGATGGATTGACAGATGGACCAGCAAGGCTCCTCAACCTTGATTTGGATCTGTGGGTCCACCTGAATTGTGCTCTGTGGTCCACGGAAGTCTACGAGACTCAGGCTGGTGCCTTAATAAATGTGGAGCTAGCACTGAGGAGAGGCCTACAGATGAAATGTGTCTTCTGTCACAAGACGGGTGCCACCAGTGGATGTCACAGATTTCGATGCACCAACATTTATCACTTTACTTGCGCCATTAAAGCACAATGCATGTTTTTTAAGGACAAAACTATGCTTTGCCCCATGCACAAACCAAAGGGAATTCATGAGCAAGAATTAAGTTACTTTGCAGTCTTTAGGAGGGTCTACGTTCAGCGCGATGAGGTACGACAAATTGCTAGCATCGTGCAGCGAGGAGAACGGGACCACACCTTTCGTGTTGGAAGCCTCATCTTCCATACAATTGGTCAGCTGCTTCCACAACAGATGCAAGCATTCCATTCCCCTAAAGCGCTCTTCCCCGTGGGCTATGAAGCCAGCCGGCTGTACTGGAGCACACGCTATGCCAATAGGCGCTGCCGCTACCTGTGCTCCATCGAGGAGAAAGACGGGCGCCCGGTGTTCGTTATCAGGGTTGTGGAGCAAGGCCATGAAGACTTAGTCTTAAGTGACGCCTCACCTAAAGGTAACGTCTGCTCTTGATATGCTCTGTAGAGCTAGTAATTCTGTCAGGCTAAAGAATGTATTATGTCAGTATTTCCACGTTCTTTCTCATATTCATTTCATGTTTATAACAACAGATTGGACTCATAGATTTTTCATTTACAAGTGTAAATCTTAACCTCTTTGTGTTATCACACCTTGCTCTCTTTGCTATACAATTTTCTGAATACTTTCATAGTCAATATATGTTTGAACGTAAGAGTTGGTACAATAAAACTGAGAATGGTTTGTAGATAAAGGTGGCCTGTCATTTACTTCAGAGACCCTCTTCTTCTTAATGGCAGTTTCTAGAAAGCAGGAATCCTATTTGAAGCATATCGTGTACGCTCTAATCTCAGGAGCATCAGATGTTACGTAAGTTCAGAGGTGGAAGTTAGACACTCAATTTGGACCTAGGCATGAAGTCTGGATTGGCCTTTTTATTGATGTAGAAAGCACTAAGGAGTTGCTTTTTTAAAGTTGAGCAGTTTGAAAAAAAAGTATGAAAATGCTCTAAAGATAATTCCATAGAAAATATTAATTTAACATTTTAATTTAAATCTGAGGGGAAAGGAACATGTCTACAGATATTACTAATTGGACTAATCATTTCAAAATCTAGTATGTTATATGGCTAGTATGAAAGTGAATTACTACTTGTATGAATTTTAATTATATTAAACTCTTTTAAAGCTTTCACTGCTTAATGTCCTTAATGTAACATTATTTTCCCCCAAATTGCGTAAGGTCTTTAAAATAGCTTTCATTTAATAAACAAGTTAGATTATTACCTACCAGGTTTTATTTGGAAATTAGTTAATCTTAGATTGGTTATTCTTCATTTACTCTTGTTTTTATACTCTATTCTGTTTACCATAAAAATCACTTTTTTTGTCCATATGTAGGTGTTTGGGATAAAATTTTGGAGCCTGTAGCGTGTGTGAGAAAAAAATCTGAAATGCTGCAGCTTTTCCCCGCGTATTTAAAAGGAGAAGATCTGTTTGGCTTGACTGTGTCTGCAGTGGCACGGATAGCGGAGTCGGTGAGTGTCGTGGCTGAGCTCTGAAGCTGGAGCTGCTTTCCTAATTCCGTGTGACTGCTTGCACGCAC